>PVKA01007210.1:65492-79192 GCA_004027165.1 Ctenomys sociabilis | reverse complement strand
CCTCCAAAGTTTCCTCCCTTCATGGGTCCAAAATTTGAAGACTGACTGTTGTAATTGCCAAATTCATTATAGCTTCCACCACCTCCATAATTGCTTCCATCATTACCAAATCCATTGTAGCCATCTCCACTGCCACCATATCCACCCCCACCACGGCTGCCACCAAAGCCACCTCGACCACTGAAGTTTCCTCCACGACCGAAGCTGTCATTGCCACCAAAACCACCTCCACGACCACCACCAAAATTTCCAGAACCACTTCGACCTCTTTGGCTAGATGAAGCACTGGCCATCTACTGCTTGGACAGGGTTTTCCTCACTTCACAGTTGTGGCCGTTCACAGTGTGGTATTTTTGAATGACAGTCTTATCCACAGAATCACGGTCATCAAGGTTACAAAAGCAAAGCCCTTCCTCTTTCCACTGCCTCAGTCAGTTATAATTTCAAATCACTTCTATTTTTCCATATTGTTCAAAATAATCTCGTACGTGATGTTCTTCAGTAACTTCTTTAATGCCACCAACAAAGATCTTCACCCTTAAGTGGGCACCTGGTCTTTGAGAATCTTCTCTTGAGACAGCTCTCTTTGGTTCCACAACTCTTCTGTCCACTTTGTGTGGCCTTGCATTCATGGCTGCATCCACCTCCTCCACAGTGGCATACGTGACAAACCCAAAGCCCCTGGAATGCTTGGTGTTCGGGTCTCTCGTTACCACGCAGTCTGTGAGTGTTCCCCATTGCTCAGAATGGCTCCTGAGACTCTCATCAGTTGTTTCAAAGCTCAGCCCTCCGATGAAGAGCTTCCGTAGCTGCTCGGGCTCCTTGGGAGACTAGGTCACTTGTCCTTCCAGTGCCTTGCATTTCCCATCTGTCCTGCCCCTTTCCAACAGTCCTACATGTCTGTCCTGTAGTTTCAGTGCTGTGGGAAGAGATCTCCTTTTGGACTTCTGGAGAACTCCGAAGCTGACCTGTGTCAGGGTGAGAAGGCCTGCAGGGAATAAGACAGGGTGAGAGAGACAGGCCAAACAGCAGGGAACTCAGGGCAAACCCAGTACTGGGAAGGATGCTGTCTGATTACTGCCATCACCACACTTGTTCTCTGCACTTTGTAACAAATAGTACACACAGTGGCTTAGAGCTGTGCTCATTCATTCTGTTATGGTTTCTGGGTCAGAGTCCAGGTGGGTTGGCCAGGCTCTGTGCTCATGAGGCTAAAATCAAGGGGACAGGAAGACTAGGCCTGATCCAGAGGCAGCCAGAGGTGGAGGGCAGGGGGTGATCTCCTTCTAGGACCGCTCTGGCTCTTGGAAGAATCCAGTTTCTTGGAGTTGCAGGTCTGACATCACTTGTTACTTGCTGGCTAGAGCAAGGGTCTCTCTCTGCTCTTTAATGTCACCCCATCCTCTCTGTGTCCCTTCCACCTTCAGAGCAAGGAGATAGGCTGAAATGTCCATATGGGAGGATCCTCATGGTTCAGATTCTGTGACTTCTGCCAGCTGGAAAATCTCTCTTCTTGTGAGGCCCCTTGAAAAATTTAGGACCACCCAAATAATCTTCCTATCTGAAGGAGAATCTTTTATATTGTGATCAAATACATAGGACCTAAAGTTTCCATCGTAATCCATATTTAAGTGCACAGTTCAGAGGCATTATGCCACCACTGCTGTCTAACTCCACAATGTTCTCATTTCCTTCAATTTTGCAACTCTCCTTAGAGGCTCTCATATGTGTGAAATCCTGCAGGGTTTGCCCTTCTGTGGCTGGCTTGTTTCATTTACATAGTGTCTTCCAGACCCATCCAAATTGTAGCACATGTCAGAACTTCTTCAAGGGCATGGTCAATGGGGGCCCGGGTGATGGCTCACTGGAATGAGCACTTCCCTGGCAAGCTCAAGGGCTTGAGTTCAATCCTTGGTTAGTTACTGGAGGTTTCAGTCCATATTCAGCCAGGTCCAAGGCAGAGGGGAGCATGGCAGAGAGCAGCAGTTCATGGTGACCAAACAGCAACAATGACAGAGCAATCACTCAACCTTATGTTTTAGTATATGTGTGAGACATCCAGCCCATTTGCTTTTGTGATTCTGAAATAGAGAATAACAGTCACTTTGTACTGGCCAATAATAAAACTTTGCCTCAGTAATTTTATTTTCATATGCAAAACTTTACTTTAAAACTTTCAATCTCCTTCCGTGTGAGTGAGTCGTTCTCCTGACAGTGGTGAGGAGTGGCCAGTGCTGCTGACGGCCGTCCTCAGCATGCGGTCAGTGCGCGACCAGTCGCCCTGTATGCTCATTCAGTTGCCGGAGCGTGTCGTATGCCAGATGCTGTTTTGAACTCATCAAAATAGCAGGTCATTTAATGCCTACTGTAATCTACCTTTATAAGATGGGCATTATTAATTATTCCACAAATAAGAATATCCAGGTGGAACAAAAGAACAAAATAGTCCGGCCTACAAAACTAAAATTGTGGGAACTCAATTTTTCTTTTTCTTTGAGGGGGTATTCAGTTTAAACCTAAACAAGCACACTGGGAAGTCTGCACTCTTTTTGTTTCAGAACTGGGGATTGGACTCAGGACCTTCATAATGAGTTATGTCTGTAGCCTTTCAAAACTTTTCCCGTCCTTCGTAATTCTCTAAGTTTCCCACACTGGGTTGACATTGAGAGCCTCTTGCCTCAGCCTCCCTAAGTGCTGGGATTATGGAAGGAGCCGCCAGAGCCAGCCAGAAAGGCAGGCTTGGCGCACTGCAGCACGGGCAGCAGCCAGCCCCTTGGCCCTGCCTGAGCAGGCCCTTTGTTTTTCTCCAGCCTTCGTCGCCAGCGGTCCATATGGACCAAATGGAGATGACTGTCCTGATTTACTTGGTCTAATTTTCAGCAAGTCGTTTCTCTGAAAATTCATTGCTTCTTGCTTCCAATCTGTTTTAGGCGAGGCCCGTCTTGCTTCCCTGGCACCCAGAAGCATCCCCAGGCTTCTGTGCCTCACCACTCTGTTTGGACTGATTTATTGATCTCAGTGTGTACCAGCACATCAAGAGGGAAGAACTGATTGATGTTTATTAATGTTTGAGTACTTTCATTCTGTTTGGCAAATGACATTCACCACCACGTTGATAATCTGCTATGATAATAGGTTAATTTGCAAGTGCAACCTGACTTACAATTAGAAGGGAACAATTACTATGAGTCTGATTGTGTGATTATATTATTGTGAGATGAAAAGGAACCTTCTATAAATGGTTAGGTAAAATTGTATGGCTCTGAAGGCAGATAAGGGCAAAGAATTCACCAGGGGACTGACCTTAAGCAAGTTTTTAAACCTCTTTAGTCCTGGATTATTTTCAAGAATAAAATAGAGGCCCCTACTGTCTACTCCAGAAGGCTGCCATGGAGATTTGATTCTGTACGTAAGTGTCTGGCAGAAGGCCTGATACACCGCCGTGGCTCTTCAAGGGGCGGGTGCAGCTCCCTGCAGCCCTGGTCTTGTCTGCTCTGGAAAAGGAAGGAGCCGAAGTTAGTGACGGGACGACTCTTCAGATCTTCCCCGCGCAGGCTGCGCCCCTGTGGTATTGAGTTGATTTGTTAGACTGCATAAACATGAGGATAGAAACTGGTATCCTTTCCTGGCATCTGTTTGTCCAAAAGAGGATGACACAGATATTAACCAGAAGATACTGTGTAGAAAACCAGCACTTCAAATACCCCTAGTCCTTAGGAGAGTTAAACCAGGAAACCAGCCATAAGGCTATTGCTGCAGCGTGCGTGCGTGTGTGTGTGCGCGTGTGTGTGCGTGCGTGTGTGCACGTGCGTGTGTGCGTGCGCGTGCGTGCATGTGTGTGCGCATGTGTGTGTGCATGTGTGTGCATGTGCGCGCGTGTGTGTGCGTGTGTGTGTGCGTGTGTGTGTGTGTATGAATTCTTTTATAATTGAGAGTACATCTTCTTACCATAATGCTGTGGGGGGGGGGAGAGGGAAGAGATGAGAAAACCCTTAAGAAAACGATTCCACCTTTTTCTGCCTAATCAGCCTCTGAAAATGTCAGGAAACACAAAGCTGTCTTTGCCAGGCTCTGTTGTAGCTGAGAGAGACTTCCGTAGAGAAACAGCACTTCCTGACCCAGAATCCCTGAAAGTCACTTCCCTTCACTGTGTCACTTTGGTGACTACGTCATGGCCAACTGTGAAGGCTAGCAGCAAAAGAGAGCACACATATTTCTGATTACTAAATCAAAGGAAAATACCCAGCACCAGTAATGCAACCACCTATTATTTAAAAAACAGTCATTCTATTTCTTAAAGATAAATGAACATTTTTAACAGGAGTTTAATATCCATGCTTAATTTTTTTCTTTATTTAAAACAATAAAACCACCACAAGGCTCTGTAGGGGACTCTGGACTAAGTAAAATGTTACGCTAGTTGGAAGTGTATTTACTTCAGCTATGTGATCAACAGCAGTGGTATGTGCTTTGGGCAGCATTGCATTACAGGATGACCCGTCTTTTCCAGTCTGTACAGTTGAAGAGCATCTTTGTAGTCATACCCACTCTCTAGCGTTCAAAGGGCCTGATTAATTCAGTAGCAAGATATGTTTAAGACTAACTGATATGATTAAAGTTATTGTCCCTGCTGCGGTCCTACTTATTGAACTACTTGAGTGACAACAGTAAGTGTGCTCTATGCAGCCATACAGCTGGATTTCCCCCAAAACACCTTAAAAGGAAAGCGATTTCTTAGCAAACAGAAAAGTGGATTTTTGGACAGAGCAGTGGCCGCCGCACGCTCCAGCACTGGGGAACACAGAGAATCTTCTGGAGGCACGACTGCCATTTGGGAAGCAGGACACCCAGCGTGTGTGGCAGCCTGCTTCCTGTAGGTGTGAAGACGTTGGACAGACAGTTTCCAGCAAGAGAATTCCCCTAAGACTTTGAAGTCAGGCATATGGGAAGGAAGTGTGGGGAGAGGCATTCTTGTACCAGCAAATACCAGGAACAGGAAACACTGCCTTCCCGCATGCCTCTGGGAAAGATTGTGCAAAGGCTGGAAATTCCATTTCTCCAAGTGTTCCATTGGGCCACAGAATGATGACTCTGTGTGTGTGTGTGTGTGTGTGTGTGTATACATGTGTATGCATAAAACAATAAATTGTCATTTTTTCAGAATCTGTCTTTACAGAAAGAAATGCAAAAGAGGGTAGAAGATAGCTGATTGTTGTTTGTTTGTTTGTTTTGTATTTTTAAGGGAAGGGTCCACAGAATGTTGAGGGTCTCACTACTAGGTGGGACTCATACTGATCCGCCTGTTTACAGCCTCCCAAGAGCTGGAATTGCAGGTGCATACCACCATGCCCAGTCTCAATTGCAGCCTTAGTGCTCCCCAGGGGCAGTGCCCACATGGCAGGCCCTGGGATGTAAACCCTGACCCATGCCTGCTTGCAGGCTCTTGAATCCACTGAGCTACTTGGCTGTCCTGACAGCTGATTCTTAATGCAGCTAGAAAACACTGCCGTGCTCCCTGGCTATAGCCTGGGAACCACTGGAGAGGTGCACATCAGGGGTGACAAGCAGATACACAGAGACAGAGGCCCAGCCCAAGAGCAGGACTCCACCCTTCCAGGGCTGCTCTGACGCCTTCACTGTGGAAAGTCTTACATGTCCTACATGTACTAAAGGCAGTAGGGTGGGGGCTGACCATCTGTTCTTACGTCATGTCACTCATTCAGCCTCCTATTCACGGGGTACAGGTATTTAGGCTCTTCCCTAGACGTGGGTGTGTTCACACTCTGCTAACAAATCACTGTTCCTGTGAGTGTCAAGAGTGCAGAGGCCAGTCAATCCCCAAGTGCTCATAAAGACTCGCTGGGAGGGGTGCCACTGTCCTCACTGGCCAGAGGACTTAAGGCCTGAAAGAGGCCATTGGATCAAGGCTGCTGTAGCTTCAAGCTTTCTGATGTAGGCTGTTTGCCTCATGTTCATTCATACCCCCGGAGGAGGCCTGGCATGGCTCTGGATCAGATGTAGAAATGCGCGACCTCTCTTTCTCACCTTCTGCCCACTTTTCAGACATGACAGCAGAGCATCTCCAACCCCCATGCGACAGCATAGGAGTCAGTTTCCTCCTGCATCAAGTCTCCACCGGAAGGCTGACAGATGTTCTGTTGATGATCACAGAGATGTTGGATGACATTTGTAGATCTCTTAGGTCTTCCAAAATAGTTTCTCCTTCAATAATATCTGCAGTAAGCCTACAAATGAGGTGTGGCCTGTTTTTGTCTCCTTTTGGAGGTGGGGAAGCCCTATGGCTTGGTAACATTACATGACATGACTGACTCTTGTTGATAACTAGCAGAGCTGAGACTTCGACCCGTGTGGCTCCTCCCCCCATATCGCTGAGCTAGGCTTTGTGTGCTTCATGTAGAAGACCACGGAGGCCTGGAGGGCCTGTGCTGCTGGGGCTTCTGAGGGGGAAAATGCCGCGAGGGCCGAGGCTCTGCCACACTGCCGGGCTAGGAGGAAAGGACATAGAGTATGAAGGCTCTGCGCGATGGAGGCAGATAAAAAGTAGAAGTTATTTGGTGATAGGATTGGGCTACTGATTGAAGTTCAGCAAATTCTGATGGCGTGATGGCTTCATTTTCTGGTTGTTTATTGGAGCTTGTTTTTTTTTGAAAACGAAACAATTCCAAGGTGAAGGGTGAGCTCACCTGCTTTTGATCATTGTTTAATAACTAAAAAAATAATATGACTACACCCCAGGAAAACAATCAGACTTAATGCATCTCTTTAACTAATGCCATAATGTTTTAGATGAACAGTGACAAGGAGTTATATACAATTAAAATACCTAATTACTTGTAAAGAACTGTTAGAAGCAGTTAGAAAAATCGAGACATTCTGTCAAAATCATAATAATTAGAGCATCCGATTCTTCACAGAGGTGACAAAGAAATTTGCAAAACAAGTCACACTTTAGAAATATGTTTTGCTCAATGTGGTGTGAGGGCTAATGTAGGCAGAGGGAGAAATCCCCTGGACAGGTGAGGGCCCGTCCTTCCGAGGGGACCCTGCAGAGACACATGCACGTTGCTTGCTAATGCAAACACTCCTTCCAGTTTCAAAATAGTGTTCTAATTTCTCTAGATTAAATTCCGAAAGGACAAGGTGTGTGGTTTTTGTTGCATCTCAGTGTCCCAAAATAAACACGCATAATACTGAAATGTTTATAGAAAAATTCCGAGAAGGCCACCTCTGCTTACACAGAGCAATAATGTGTCAGTTCTGGGCCTTGGGAGCAACTTTAAAGCTAACTTCAACCAACAAGGTGTAATTTTTGAGCTACATATACAACGGACAACACCTAAATATTTTCCAGTTGCCTGACTGCGCTATTAAAGATTTATTACTTAGTGTGTTAATACCATTTAATAAAATTCATAGTATAAAAAAAAGCATAAAAAGTGGAGTCATGATACAGAATTGGTGGTTCAATGACTTTTCCAAATAGTATAAAAATAACATTCCCTACTCTCATTGAACCTCATTATATGAGAAATAAATTAAATAACATTTGTAAAATGCTGTATAATTCTATTTAGGGAGAATAAAAACATTTTAATAATATATTAATCTTCTAATTTAAAAGGTAGTAATGCTGCATGATGACATCGTCGGTGATTTTTACATTTGAATTCTTGTCAAGATCACCTAGAGAACATGTCAGAGACGTAAGGTGGGTTGCAGCCTGAGAAACTCTAACTAGAAAATTTGGGACTGAGCTCAAAAACTTGCATTTTTAAACAGCACTTTCAGAGACCATACTGAGCCTTGCCCAGATCTTTGAGGGAAACTGCCCTGGACTCCCTTGTCAATCCAAAGCTCTAGCTGATGCTTTTTAGCTTTTACTTAACTGTGCAGGCCTCCCACACATACTAACAAGCAGTTCTTTAGCCATGATTGTTTTATATCCAGAGAATGCAGGCAGAATCATGCCAAGATTTGTCTTGAGATCTTCCCATGAGTTATCAATCCCTGTGTCTAGAATGTTTATGAAGACGCTAACAAGTTGCTAAGGCAATTGTCCTTCCATAGAAAGTGTGGCAATGCATAAAAGTGTCCTATGGGAAGGACACGGTGTGAAGCTTCTCTTTAAATGGTCACAGCTATTGTTCTGATGGCATAGATTACAGCAAGTGGTGCCCATCAAGGGTGTAACCTTTCTGAAGGTTTTATGGCAGGCACACACACTTCAGATATCTGAGTTTCCCACATCCCGTAGGTCCACACACAGATGCTTTGGTCTTCTCAGTGTCAGTGGAAAGGATTATTTTAGTGTAATATGCAGATAAGGTATGGGTGCTATTTTTTTTTTTTGTATGAATTTAGGACAGGGTATATAGGATATACAAGCTCTCACTTCATAGATCAGATCTGTAGTGATTCTCCTGCTTTCAGCCTCCCAAGCACTGGGATTACAGGTGCCACCATCACACCCAGTCTCTATCTAGATTTTATGGCCCATGGGGTGGGGCCAGCATGGAAGCCCAGGGATTGAACCCCTGGCCCTTCATTTGCCTAAGCAGGTGCTTTCATCCCGTGAGCTATCTGGCCTGCCCTAGGTTTCTTTGCTTTTAAACAAAGCATTTGATAGAAAGTTAATAGCTAACAGTTTTGTCTGGGACCCAGAAAGCAAAGATACAGGTGTTACTGCAGCATGCATTCCACCACATTCTGGTCACGCTGTAGATTCTGTCATACCTTTTCCAAGCCTCGTCTCCTTTAAAGATGTTGAATCTTCTGTGTTAAATATTTTATGAATTTCCTTGTTGATTTCAATCTTAAATCAGCTATACCCTTTTTTAAAATTGGATGTTATTTTGTATCCATTTTAAAATTATATGGGTGAAAAGTACAACTTTAGAATTAGGTATTGGAGAACAAAGAGGGATTTAGCATTCAATTAGTTTCCCATGCCCAATTTGAAGACCAGCGCTGCAGAAGGCCAGGTGCCCTGGCTTGCAATTTTCTCCCTAGTTTTTGCTGCTTTTCTCTCAGCATTATTTATGAGTTGCCCAAACTCAGAGTAATCTAACCATATGTAAGCTGTCCTTTGTAAGGAATATTGAATCAAGCAATTCCCATGGCAGCAAACAAGCTCTGCACAGGTTTTCCATTTATAGTTGGAGAATTTCTTATACTGTTTTTGAGTTAATTTATTAAAATTTACTTGAATTGAGGGTAACCATAACTGCAGTGTACACCATGTAGTTCTCTGCTTAAAATATTTCTTTGCTTAATTTATATTACTACAAAGATATTTTTAAACAGGGAGAAAAATGTCATCAGGACTAGGCACGATGGGGAGTAGGTCCTGGGAGAAAGGGTATCCTCCTGTTAATATTCTTAGGGATGCAAAGAAAAAACAAAAAGGCTTGGATTTATTTTAATTGTCCATTATCATTAATGTATGAAGGAAGGGCTGGCCAGATAGCTCAGGGGACTAAAGCATCTGCTTAGGCAGAGTGCGGGGAGCCAGAGTTCAATCTCCAGTGTGCCCTGCCAGCCCCGCCCCTAGAGCATGCTGAGAGGGTGATTGAGATTTGGCCTGTACCTATAATCCCAGCATTTGAGAGGCTGAAAACAGGAAGATCACTACGAGTCTGATCTACGTAATGAGACCCAGTAGACCCTGTACTAAATACATTTTGTAAAAAATGAAGGAAAGAAATGAAAAGCTTTCCTATTTTCAAAAATCCTTTCTGTCATACACTTAAGATATTTAGAGATTATTAAAACATTAGATGGCTTTTGTTATTACCAACTGTGAGAATTACTGTATTGTAGAAGACCTGGAAAACAAGTAGGCGCAAGGACAAAGTAAGACCACCATAATCCCTGTCTAGAGAGAGCCACTCACAATTTTGGCACACACTTTTTTATGCTTGATCTTTATATATTTAATATCTTTTCTAAAGAAATAGGCTACTACTGTCTAGATTCTTTTGCAGACTTTTCCTTTTTAATTAGAATATGTGATCAAGAGTTTGCTTTAATACGACTTGCCTTCCAATCATCATCATGTTAGAGACTGCATAGTATTTGATCTGGACCATAATTTATCCACCAGTTCTTCTGAAGTGAGATATTTAGATTATTCCTCTTTAAAATTTTATAAACATTTCTGTTATGCAAGATAGCTGAATATAAATGTGCATTGTGCACAAGATGTGGGAATTACAGTCAGAAGGTTTATCAGCGTCCCAGTTTTTGTTCTCTGTCGCCTGTCCCAGTCTGCATCCTGCCTGCTTCTCTGTATCACCTCTTAAGCTTTCCAGTCCAGCGGCTTCCCAGAAGGCAGTCGCTATTTGCTGTCGATGTCATTTTAGAGAGAAAAAGGTCTCTTGTCATTTCCCTTTGTGCCATTGTTTTTCACTCTTAACTTTAGTTTAGCTACCTTCATGTAAAACGTCCCTGTGCTCCTCTCCACTTTGCCTATTTGCTACTGTTCCTGTCAGTCTAGTTCAATTGTCTTCAGCTTGATTTTCCAGAATTATTTATGACTATTTTAATTATTTGTTGTATTTATTATTTATGTGACTAACATTCTTTGCTGAAAAGATTGTTTGAGGGGCCGGGGAGATGGCTCAGTAGAATAAATGCTTTCCTGGCAAGTGCAAGGGCCTGATTTCAATCCCTGGTTCTGCCAAAAAAAACCATAATGTAAGATTATTTGTCAATGAGCTATTCATGGTGCTGTAAATCTCTGGAGACCTAATCTGTTCTTGCAGCTAGATCTGTGGGCAATTTTCTCCATTGTTGTCTCCCTTCTAACTTTCTCCCCGGTCTCCACTACTGGAGGTGATTCTGCATCTCTGGACATGCAGTACATTTCCACAGGCAGGGTGTGATATCAGCCAGCATCCACTCAGATAAAGGCTAACAAACGCAGCAATCAAGAGCATTAGAAGGTCGACAAAGCAGGCAGCTCTGAGTCAGGAGGGGTGACCATTAATTCTGATAGAGTAATTTGATTGGATTAAGAAATACCTATTGGATAAGGAAGGCAGGTGTTGGGGTGTCCGTGTGGGTGTGGCCTTGAGCCCTCCTCCCCTGCCCAAGAAGCTACAAGCCCTGAGAAACTGTGTTCCGCGGTGCCCTTCCGCACAGTGTTCCTGCTTTGGCACCAGCTCTCTGTGGAAGGAATACCGAGTAGAATTAACATCTCCTCCTTGAACTTGTGAGTTTTGGGCTCAGGGAAAGCTGGTTAACCCAGGAGGAAAGCGCAGGAAGCAGGATGGGCGTTGTACGGTCTTAGAGGTGTGGTGTGGAGTAAGGGCGGAGTACTAGTGTGAAATAATTAGTGATTTCTCATTCTTATGACTGATGCAACCTGGAGAAAGGAGGGGCACAAACTCAGTGTGAAGCTCCTCTCCCCTCTGTCATGGCGCGGTCCTGAGTCTCTCACCATGTCTGACGGCCTCGCACTCGGGACCACCACGCTCTGTGAGTCACATGGTGCTTGCCTTCAACAAGCTCAGACCCTAAGAAGAATCCAAAGCATACATGTAGCTAACTCTGCCATAGAAGAATAAATGAGGTGGATATTTTTCCTTCTGGTTGCAGATTTATTCTTTATTTATCAAATGAAAGGTAATTAAACCTAGTGAAAGGCGCAAGCTAATTGCACCACTCGTTGGGAGCAAGTGTGCGTCTTCCCCTCAGAACCGCTGCCCGACAGAGCCCCGGGGTCACTCCCATCCTCACAGGCCACACCAGGGCTGCCCCACTGAGATCCTGCTGCCTTTAGCAGCTCTCCTGATGCTTGTGGTTACGAGAGGTCTTACCTGTCATGAGCTTGTCACAGATGAAATGACAAAGAATGTTATTTTTGTGTATTGTTGTTTCAATTAATGTCATGTCCTTTGAAAGTTATCCATATTGCAGAATGTACATGGTATTAGTGGGTCAGTTGTTTTAAATTTCTGAGCATTTGTGCAGACAGACTGCAGTTTGCTGCCTTGTGAATGGGCATGTTGCTTGTCCTCACTTTGGAACTGTTAGGATTCTGAGTATTTCATAGAAAGAGTTGCAAATGTATGCATCACTGTTGTGCGTGTAGTAGAAATAGAAACTAGGGGGCTTTGGATTGGTATTTAACTTCGTTAGGCTTTGCTCAGTTTTCCAAGGTTGTCTGAGTTTATCCTCTTTCTTACAATATATGAGATTCCACTTGTTCCATATCCTACTCTTACCAGTATCACTTTAAAATGTTATGAACCATGTGCTTCAAAGTACTGCATTAGTTTTTGCATTGTATTATATATTAGTGATGCTTTAAAGCACTGTATTGGTTATTTGTTATCAACTCTAATTAAAGAGAACAGCAAACTAACAGTATTTGTCTTCAAATAGTTACTCTTAGTAGATGAAGCCTGCAGCGAGAACTGCTGTGGCCAAGTCTCAGAGACCCTGCCGTGTCCCCCTGCACCTGCCAGTCGTCCATGTCACTTAATAGTGAAGGATTATTTTAAGAACTTAAAATATTTACAAAAAAGAGGTTTTAAAAAGTTTGTGTATGTGCTAAGACTCTTGCTGTTTTCAGATAGAGCAAGTGCAATTAATAATTTCAATAAATATCTGAAGAAAATTATTTTTAAATTGAAGAAAAATATTTAATATCATTGCTATAAAAATGTTTATAGTTTTAGTTTAAACTGCTTAATAATTGCTAGATCTATTCAATTCATTTTTCAGCCCAGTGTGCACATTGTATTAATTCATGTACTAAATATTAATGTAGGACTACGGACATAAGTAAAATATTTTTAAAATACCACAAAGCAGCCTGCCAAATGAGAAGACAGATTGAAGTGGCTTCTTTTATTGTGATGAAAACTGATTAAACATGGTACGGCTGCACAGAGTAAAATGTTCACTTGCATCTCTTTAAGTGCATATCCAAACAAGTCATACTTTGCAACTTTCTCTGGTAGATAGATTTCTTCTAGTTTTAAAAAAATTTTCTTTTGAAATGTTACTTCTTATTTGTTGAAGTCTACACATTAGACAGTTGTGAAGAATGAAGTTAATATGTTAGCATCTTAGCTTCTAAGCCTGTTCACTGAAGCTCTCAGGTTAAAGGCTAACAGACATAAAACAGCAGTGAGGCAGTGGCGTGCCTTTGTCATGTGAAGTTGATGTAACCTGTACCTTTGAATTGAAGTGAAACCTCAGAATCCAGCCTCTTCTGATTCTAAATTCCAGCTAGATAGCTTAATAATACCAGTAATAATAGTGAAGATAAAGAGTCATTGCTATTCAGTTGTGCTGTAAAAATGACCCAGTCCTCAGAGTTAGGCAGGCCCGGGACGATTTCCAGATCGGCTTCCAGGTGCCTTGAGGACGAACAAGCTTCCTCACCTCTAAGGCGCACCACCTTCTCAGGGCCTCTGGTGGCCGTGCTCGGGGCCAGTCATTACCACAACAACACATTTTGCCACCGCCCCAGCTTGTGGGAGAGGAGCCTGCTGCTCCAGCCGCCTGTGGGGCCTGGGCACTCACCCGGAGCTGCTTCCTGCTGCTTTCCATTGTCCCTCGAGTGTTCACTGGTGCTTCTGGCCTTTCCTTGAGGAGCTGCATATTCAGTGGCTTTCCCAAGCATCTGTGCACCTCCTGCTCTTTTTTTTTTTTTTTTTTTTTTTTTA
>PVKA01007210.1:0-65392 GCA_004027165.1 Ctenomys sociabilis | reverse complement strand
ATTTTTTATACCTGAATTACATCAAAGATTCAATAATTAATACTTTCTACCTTGTTATTCTCCTAGTGGTTGTCCATAGTACTAGAAGCCGACATAATATCCTGTCCAACCACCATTAGTGCAAATCTTGCCTCTCATAGGATTATGTAGAAGCACGGCGTTATCTATCCCAACTGTACTGTCCATGCACACACATCATGATTCTTCCTTTCTGTACCCCTTCCTTTGTCTACACCTGTCAGAGATGGGCATTCCATTGTCATTCAACTAACTTAGGTGGTTGAACTCGACAACACAATCCAGCAGAGTCCAGCATTCCACAACAATAGTGAGTTATCCGAAGAAGTTGTTGACTGTAACCATTTGCGGCTCCTGCTTTTTCAGCGTGGCCTGTGGTCCGTGGCTGCTCTTCACAGCTAGGCAGTATTTCCTGGGCTGCACTGCCCTGAGCCACATGGTTTTCCTGTAATTCTGATTGCTCCTTCCTCTCTCTCTTTCTCACTTCTTCCTCTCCCTGCCAGCAGAATTCAGAAGCTCTGTTTTGGGTTTTCTTCCCTGTCTACCTTCCCAGTTTTAGCCATTTCATCAACCGTTCTCATCTGTTTCACCTGCCCAACTGTTTTGCTGGACATTTAAGCTCGAGCTGGACTTCCTCCACCTGCATTTTGGGTACCACGTCAAAGTCCAAGAATAAAAGTGAGAACACCTCACGCAACCACAGACTTTCCCTGCAGGGTCAGACCCTAAGATGAATTAAATTTGAAGAGTGCCAGTTAGGGAGAAGAATGCCACATGTTAAATAAAAATGACCATTCGGACCTCTCTAGGTCCATCTGTGGAGGAAAAGTGTGGCCGGAGCAGAGGCATAGTGGAAGGACAGAAGTCCAAACAGTGGAGGTAGGGTTGAGTTTTATAAAGCTTTGACTACACCCTGCTGGGGGTCGCCCACCTGGGGCTCTGAGGGGAACCAGGACATGAGTGCCTCTCATGTTTGCCAATCACTAACTTCTGGTGCTGCTAAGTTAATCTGTCTTATAGCTTCCTCTTACCTGAAATGCTTTTTATCTTTTTCTGTTAGAGAAGCTGAAGCGCCTTGTATTAATCCTTTCTCTTTGGCCCTGCATGCAGTCAGCTTCTAACTGCTGACTGAGCCTTCAGGCTATCGGCTCCTTCTGCCACAGCCTGGTTTAGGCCCTCGTGAAACTTCAACATCTTTCCCCCTCATCTTCTAGCCTCCATACTCCTGCTCACATCTGTACTCCGCTTGAAGCTTACTCTAGTTGATAATGGGTTTCTTCCCTCTTCTTCTAGAGCCAGTTCAAACAGTTGGCCTTTCCCCAAGTTTCCCCCTCAGAACCTTTCATATTTAGGTAGCTTTCCATCCCTTTCCATGACTGTGTCTGGCCTGCCCCGGATACCCATGGGACTCTTTTGGCTTCTATAGCATATCTTTTGTTTCTGATAGGTGCTACTCATCATGCCTGAAAATGTATCTGACTACTTATTGATTACTCTTTTTATTAAAATGAAGGAATATTTTCTTCAGTCTGGTATTATGCAGCTCTTTGCACTCACCAGCTTGTTTATAGATGGGTTCAGTATAAGGGTTTGCTTAATGAGCACTCACCGGTGTATTCTGGGAAAGGCTTGTAGTTAGGAGATGTTAGATCCAGTACGGATTTTACACACTTCATATTTTTTCTTTAAACCATGGTGTATTTCACTGAGTCACTTCTGAGGTCAGCCATTGAGGATTGACTTTGCAATCAGATAAAACTTTAGGCCAGAAGGGAATTCACTGCTGGGGGCACACCCGCTTGATTAGCTGGAAGCCCCATTGCATCCATTTGGTTCTTCTGCAGGTACTCTTGAGTCTCTCTGCCTTCTTTCATTCAGGAAGAGATGTGGAATGCTTAGTAAGGTTGAGATACTGTGCCTGACCTTCGCTGGCTCTGTCTCACTGTGGGAAGCTGACCTCGATGCTAGGATTCCATGAAACTAGTGTTCTCAGACTATCTCCAGATGTGCAGCACTGGCAGCACCAGACCTGTCAGAAAGGCCAATTGTTGTGTCCCAGCCAGACCACTGACTCTGGAGCTTGGACCTGGGTCTGTGCATTTATAGCCTGACAAGCACTCTGGAGGTTTCTGCTGTCTGTTAGGCTTGAGAATGATTAGCACAATGAATTACGCAAGCAGCGACATGCTGGACAATTGAACAGGGTACAGTGACCCCAAGGGTCTGTTAATTGGGAAGAAGGAGGATTCTGATTAAAGTTTTATGGAGGATATAACCTATGGGCTGAATCTTGGAAGAACATTGCCTAATAGTGTTTTAATACTGTCATTCTACTAAATTTTAATATATCCTGTCAAGCAACTAAATCATTTCAACTTTTCCTATGCAGAGATAACAATGAAAAATAATACCAAAGCTCACTGTTTTATTGTTAGGAATAAAATCATTGTTTTAGAGTATGCTTTAAAATGTTACCAGTCTGATTTATGCAGAGTAGCTTACAGAGAAAGCCTAGCTACCAAGGAACAGACCATCTTCATGGTAAATAATATCCTTCAGAATTTAGCTCCATGAGGGAATTTATTAAATTGCATTTTTAAAATTTAATTTTTTAAGAATTACTAGGCATTATGATTTGGGATAAATTAGTTGAAAGATAGCTAATAGGAAAAATATAATAACTGATTTATAAGCAAAGGGAAGGAAAGAATGTGATTTAAATTTATATCCTGTCTCTATTTAACTTGGTTAGTTGTCAGGTTTAGTGATAGACTAGAGAGCATTTCATAATTACAGAGTGGACTACTTCTGAAAGAGTATCACGCAAAATTTTGCTTGTCTAAGAAATAATGACTGTCAGTTCCTTGTTTAAAATGCTTGCACCCCAGGAGCATGCCTTCTCCTGACTGAGTACGTCGCACACGCACTTTAGAAAATGGTCCTCTACGGGGCAAACCTGACCCCTTCCCTTCCTGTGCACCCAGCACACCCCCATTATGGAAATATTTGAGGGATTCTGTTTTATTTTACTTTTTAAACTGTTTTGATACTTTTCTTGGCAGAGCTAAAGTAATGAAGGATAAGCCTGCTCTGCGGCCCACGAATAACCTTCTAGCCACCATGCGTGTGTCTGCAAGGGACCTTCCTGACACGGGGAAGCAGCTCCTAGATTAGCACATTCCTAGCTGAGAGAGTGCCTGTCCTAGGCCTTTCCCTCTGCTCCCTTCCCTCCCCTTGTCTACCCTCCCTCTTCCCCTCCCTTCCCCTCCTCTCTCCCCTCCTCTTCCTTTCCTCCCCTTCCCCTCCCCTCCCCTCCCATCCCCCCTCCTTCCCTTCCCCTCCCCTCCTCTCCATCTTCTCCCCCTTCCTTCCCCTCCCTTTCCTTCCCCTCCCTCTCTTCTCCTCCCCTTATCTTCCCCTCCCTTCTTTTTGCTCCTTGTTCCTTCTCTTCCCTCCCTACCTTCCCTGGCATAGCATCTTTGAGACACATTTCACGTAACACACCACTGAGCCTGGTAACATGCACCGCGCGGTGGTTTTCAGCACAGTCTCCTGTGCCATGCACCCAGCAGAACAGTGTATCCAGGATGTTGTCACTGCCCCCTGGATGTGTTCAGAGAAACACCCATGTTGGTAGCAGTCCCTCTCCACCCTCATCCACTCCGCAGGCCCAAGCAGCTGGAATCTGTGTGTGCTTTGTTGAGATTGGGCTGTGTGATTAATTTCCAAGGGTTTGCTAGTTCTGCTGTCATTTTTTAAAGATTTGTGACCAGCAGTGGGTAACTTGTTAACTGACCTTCAGTTACTACTTATTCATTCTCATCTGTAGAAAGCAGGTAACATATATTAAAAGAAATGTAAAGAAAGATGTTTTTAGATAAGTTAATACAGCGTCTGGCACATATGTTCATGTATATTAGCTATTTTCAATTATTTTATTTTTTTTTGGAATGGAATGTGGAATGGAATATTATATTATTGAGGAATAAGAGGCAATATTAGAAAAGTAAGATTAATTACAGCTAATCTGTGTAATTTCTCCCAGTTTAACGTAATAGCAAACAAAAAGCACCAGGCTCCTTCCATTAACAAGTCTGTTGATAGTGAAAGCCCTTCTACTTCTTGAAAATTACTACTGGTTGGTGGGGGATCTCCATTTTGTAAGTCAATAATCTTCTCTTATAAATCTTTAACACAATCTCAAAGTAGTGCCTTGGTCCGCAGGATGGAAGAGGTGACTTTGATTTTCCTATATCCTAGACACGATGTTTATTTCTCAGTGAAGACATTCACCTCAGTTGTGTTCCTAATGGGATGTACTCTGCTTGATACCTTAAACCCTGTTAGCTAAATGGTTGAAGACTTGCACAGGGATACAAACAGGAAGCCCACACCTGTTGGATCAGAGGCAGTGTTATATCAAGGGTCTCTAGGTAGCTCCGCGGTCTCTTGGGTAGAGTCGTGCATTCGAGTGGCACCCCCTCCTTCCTGTGGTAATGGGCCTGGGTTCCACGCTCTCTCAGAGTTGCTCATGGCTGGAAGCCAAAGGGTGTTCTGCTTCAGCACGGCTCTCCGGTGCTAATGCTTACCTTCTCACTGGCTTTGGGACTTGGGCTTTTCAAGGTGATGCTCTGCTGTAGCGTTCCTGGCTCTCCCAGTTGCTAGTAATCAGCCCTGAATGCTTGCATTCTCTCAGCACATCAAGAACTTCATTTCCTGCCGCAGCTTTTTCCTGCACAGTTTGAGGGCTGCAGTAATTTGGCATGACAAGAGGCGTGTGCTGCCAGCAATTGCCAGAGGACAGGAGAGTACAAGCCATTGCCTATGGACTCTGATGGTATTCGATGGCATCTGATGAATGCACATTCCATGAGATTAAGAAACAAACTGGCCAGATTGGGGGTGTCTCTCCTCACCGGGGCAGCTGCTGGCATCAGGTGCACCTCATCCACATGCTTAATTCCTGGACCTTTCCCACTTCCTGGGAGGCTGTGCCCCCATCCTCTCTGCCTTTGCTGAACTCCCGACCACTCATCCATTCTGTACACCCTAGCTGGGTTTCTGCTTCCTCTTGGAAGCTTTCATTAGCTCCCCCACCAGCGATCTGTCTCTCCTTTAAATGTCTGTGTTACATCCAATATCATTACCAAATCATTGGACAGTTTGTTATATTTTTCCATATTTCATTTGAATCTCTGTGAATGAAGCTCTTCTCAACAGTGGCATGCCATGGTGAGGTGCGGTACTATGGCATTTTTTTTTTCAAGCTCATTGGCCAAACTATTCTTAAGTGTAGACTGAAGCACTGCCAACTGCGTACCAGATACAAGACTTGGATATGAAGAACTGACCATTCACCTGATAAAAATATGTTGTTTTAAATGTACTTCAAGACTCTTCCAATTAGAATAGTCATGTAAACCGTTCAGTTTAGGAGACTCTGGGAATGTTTTGCTTCTAAATGCTTGCGTGACACCTCATTTTGGGGTGGCCTTGGTTCTGAGCAGTGTTCCCAAGGGGAAGCAATGGTCAGGGTGTCTAAAATACCAAGTGCTTGGGAAAAGTTCAGATCTGGATCATAGTGTCGTCCACAAAGGGCCTGTGCCTTCTGGGAAGGGGGGAGTTCTGTTTCCCCAAAGTGACTGTTGGTATTCCCAACAGGAAAGACTGGGATTTGAGATAACTGACGGAGGCCAGGATGGCCAGGCAGATTGGGCCGGAAGCCAGAGCGCAGGAGGCAGAGAAAGCATGATGGGGCGTCGGTGCCGGAAATAAGGGCTTTCAGGGGCTGAGGCTGACCAGATGCCATAGCCCAGCCCCCAAGCCACGGGCTGCATTTCTCGGGCACCTCACCCCAGGCGCGTTGCAGTTTCCTTCAGCAGGGCACTCACCTCTGTGTCTAGCGAGTCACTGAAGCCAGGGAGAGGATAAAATTCATGTTGAAAATGGGTGCCGTGAAATGAACTTCTTTCCCTATGCACTGTCCACTGTGCTCCCCGAACATGGGACTGTAGAGAAGCATCGGTGGTGCAGGGCCCATGTCCCTTGGGTCGGAACCAAGGCTCTCAGAGCAGGCTGCGTGCACCAAGCTATCTCCTTTTGCTACAGGAGCAAAAATTGAGCATTTCGGAGATAAAGGAGTTTGAGATTAACACATCTCAGTGCACACTCTGAGCAATGTCGGCCCCTAATATAACTGGCCATGTGCCGTTGTGAGCTTATGCTGCACTTTATGGAGCATAGTATTTCCAGTTTTATTTGTTTTCATTTTCCATAGTGCAAGCGCAATATATAATTAATGATGAGGAAATGCTATAAAAATGAGCCACAAACTAAAATAATTAAAGAAACAGATATTTTCAACCCTTGGTTGAAATAACACAGTCATTATTCCTCAGTCACTATGAAAATGTGTGAGTCAGAGAATGTCCCAAATCAACCTACAGTTCTGCCATATTTTTTAAATATGATTTTAATAAAACCTCCAACTTTCAAATAAAGCAAAGTTATTCTACTGAACTTAAAGTTGGTAATCATGCTTATTGAATTACAGTGAACTATATTAAATATATTTTGTTGCAGAAATGTTTTATATAAAAGATGTATGTTATATAATGATGGAGTGATAAGTATAATTAGTAATTATCCTAAGAAACAAAACGTACCGCATATCAGAAGCACTCTGTGTGTTCCCTTTCTTTCCTGTAAGGAGAACTACTCCCTGAATTCTGTGTTAATCAGTCCCTTACTTTTAAAAATGATTTTATAACATAGGTCTGTATCACAAAAGAGTATGACATTTAGTTTATTTTTTAAAATTTAGATGAAGGAATTATTTACATTTTTCTCTAAGTTAGTTTCTTAAATTGGCTTTTTTGACTTACTATAGGATTTATTCAGTTACTTCATACCACTATACGTAGTCTATTAAATGAATAAATTGCAATATTGTAGTCTACTCTGTCACTCATGAATAACTGGGTGGCATAAAGAGCTTATGGCTACAAGTACTGCTCTCTGAACCTTTCATTTCTATGACTGTGGTTACACACAAGAGTTTCTCTAGGGCGTAGACCCAGGTGAGGACTTGGTGTGGAGCCAGGTATGGACTTGGCGTAGACTTTAGCATGGAATGTCCACATCAGCTTTCCTAGGGAGCTCGCTGGCTGTCCACCCTCACTCCAGGCTGCCTGCATGGCGAGCTTTGCTGTTGCTAGAATAAAACCCCAACAGCTGTTCCTAGAAGGAGGGAAGGTCTAACGTGGCTCACAGGTTCAGAGGTTTGAGTCCATGGCTTGCTGCTGGTCCAGAACGGAGATATGGGATGGGTGGCCGGTGGACATCGAAGAGCAGAGCCGCTCGCTGCTTGGTGACTAGGAAGCACCGACAGCCAAAAAGAGATGCGGTGGGCGTGGGGGGTCTCGCGACAGAGCCTCACCTCCTACCACCGCCCCCAGCTAGGAGCTAATCGGGGGCAGTCACTGGGGAGCACAGCAGCTCGGTGGTGCAGTGCTGCCCTAGGGCCCACGCGCTGCCCTCCTCCGCTGACCACCCTCGGTGGGGGCTTACCCTTGCGATCCGGTGCTGAGGTCCCCTGGCTGCAATCCACACCTTGGTTACCAGTGAGGCCGTGCTGTTTCCACACACCTCTTGGCGTTGATTTTCTTCTGTGAAATCTCTGTTCACATTTTTGGTCTGCGTTTTTCCCCGTTATGACTTGTGCTGTCCTCACTGATTCTTAGGAATTGGCTATATTTTCTCTGCATGTCCTCTGATTTGAGGGTGGAGTTTCCAGTCTTATGGCCTGTTTTAAAGAAAAGTAGTTCATAATATTCCCTTTTTATTTTGTACATTGAGATCTTGTTTAAGAAATACTTTTCTATCTCAAAGTTACTAAATAGAAAACATTCTATTGAATAGAACCACAATCTGTCAAGAAATTTAATATTAACTAATATTCTCATCTCGAATAATAAATGAATCTTTCAGTGGTTTAGCTCTTCATGAACTCCCCACAGTGATGTGTTACTAATGAAATTTCTTTTTATTTCTTAACCCTGTGAGCTGGATGCTGTTTTATGGGGGATTGAACTCCGGACCTTGCGCTTGCCAGGCAAGGTGCTTATGCTGCTGAACTACCTTCCTGGCCCACTGCTGATGCTTTTACAGAGTGTTCCTCTTTGTCGCTTTCTTTCTCCTTAGATTCTTCTTTTGGAACCTTTTAGCTTTTTCCCAACACACATTATTTACAATTTTCATTAGTGAAAGTCTTCAGTTTGAAGTCTTCTCACTTTGTGGTTCTTAGAAATACCTTAATGTCAACTGCACTTTGAGGGGCTCCTCCATGAGGTACAGGGACAGAGCCAGAAGAGCTGTGCTGTCCTGCTTCATCTCTTCGCCCTCAGGCTTCATGCTGAGTGTGGAGGAGTCACTCGTGAACCTTCTCGCTCCTCTTTTCTGGGTGCTCTTTCATTCTTCCTCACTGTGAGACCTTTTCTACTTTAATACTCTGAGTCTGTTCAGTTTGGTTAGTTTCTTTTTTTTGCTTTGGATTCACTGGAATTCCTTGATCTCATGATTTGCATAATTAATTATGCAAAATTATTAACTTAATCCTCTTTTTTTTCTCTTATTCTGCTACAGTAATGTACATATGTCCATCTCCTCTGTGTCTCTTAACCTTTGTTTTATCATTCAGTTTTAACAAATAGCAGGAAAGAGTTCTCTGAATATCTAGCTCACCATATCAGCATCAAACGGAATGTCTATCCATAACTTCTTTAAGATGTTCTTATACAACTCCAGGTCACTCGTGTTCTTTCTTATAGTGGTTTTCTATTGTAATGGAGAAATTAGGTTGATATTAGACAGTGTTCCAGGAGTATACGCGATTTAGAATCACTCCCATGGTAGATGTTAGGTTCTATAGCAATTCTTTGCACTAAGATTTTCTGATTGATATTTTGACTTCTGTCACCCTATTTCATCAAGTCTCAGTACCACCATCCCATCCTAGGGAAAAGGACATACTTTCTGCAAACTGATCTTTTTTCTACTAGATCAAAAAGAACTTTGTATCTGAACCTATAGTAATCTTTCTTAATACCTCATTTTCTCCATGTTATTTGTTTTTACCTATACTGATTGAATGGTGACTTTGAAGAATGAGTTTCATATTTTACTCCGTGATTATGGGAAATGTCATACTAAGAAAATCTGCATGGCTTGTTTAATTTAATGCAATGTCATTCTTTTTTGTTAAGTATGTATACTGAAAGTAGTGAAGAAGATGTTACCCAGTTACCTTCCATATTCTACTTACTTTCCTGGTTTTGTGATATTTGAACTACTCTCAAAGCCCTGTAGGTTTTCACTTTTAGTCCTACTTCCTATTCTTACAGGGCAAGTAATTGGGCAGGGCCCTTGGCAGCAGGCAAGTTAGAGACACCTAGTTGCCATCAGAACGGAAGTGTGCTGTGCCCTCCTGAGGTTTCCCCTCCATGGCTTCTCACCATCCATGGTCACCAAATCCTTTTCCTTCAGCATTTCCCCTGATTTCTAGAAACATTTCACACTCTGGGCACATAGACTTCAGGCTTCCAAGAGTGCAAGATCATGGCATGGAGGAGGCCCTAGAAGCCCTTTGTCTCCACATTCAGATTATTATCTCTCCCTCTCTTCTGGAGTGCAGTGCCATCTCCCCTATTGCATGTCACTTCTTTCTTTCTTTCCTAGTTCAGTGTCAGTACTTTTCTTTGGCCCTCAGCCTCCCCTGTCACCTATCATTTGTTGTTAAGAAGTGGGAACTTTCAGCACTGATTTTCAAAATAGGAGCTACTTCTGTACTTCTAAGGTGGACCTCTGAATCACAGATAAAAGAAGCGTCCCTGTGGTTTAGTTACCACGGTACTCACTGAAAATACACCTATTAATACACTAGCCTGCGTGGGCTAGCCTGGGAACCTGAGCACCATTTATGGCATTAATGCTGTGAGAAGCGTAAGACAGAGCCTGGAATCGTTAGCTTGCAATTGAACTGTTGGAGTAGAGCCCACTGGTTAGATGGGCACTGACTGTACAGGAGATAATTTGGATCGCTGTGTGGGCTGGGAGGGAAATGCCTTCTGTTCACCAGCAGTGCCACAGAGTCGAACACTGCACATTTGTTTTGTGTAATCTTCCTCCCAATTGTGAGCAAAGAGCGTGACTGAAACGTGACTGATTGTGCCTAGTGTTTATAGGCTCCATTTTAGTAGAGCAGACTGCTATGCTGCATGTTCAATCTTAATTCTAAATCTGACTCTTACTGTCTCTCCTTCAGTCACCCAGAAGTGGAGCACAAGGTAATTTTACCTTGAATTTCATTAACTTTTAATTGCCTGTTCAGTTTCACTTGATTCTGAGGAAAATGGAGCTGTAGTTGGAGTTGCTGAAGTCTCTGTTGTTAAGAACTTAAAAACTAAACCTGGGGAAAAGCTCACATATTCTTTAGAGAACTAACCCTGAAGAGAGAGCCCATTGTTTCTTGTGATTGTTATGACCTCTGTCTGTCTGTTTGTTTGTCTCTGTCTCTGTCGCTGTTTCTCTGTTTCTGTCTCTGTCTCTGTCTGCCTCCATTTCTCTGTCTTAAAGAATCACAGTGCTATGTAGAAACATAAGCTGATGATTTATGAGTGGACTCACACTGCACATTTTCCTATTCGACCTATTTTATGTTACTTTGTTCTCTGAAAATGTTTCCAAAGCAAGGTAAAATGGTACCATTTAAAATTATGCAAGGACTTTGAAATCACCTCCTTTGGAACTCCATATTAAAACAGGCTCAGGAAGGTTCCAGAATAGCTTCCAGCCCGCCAAGTCCCTGGCCAGACCAGTGTGGGCGTGTCTGACCATTGGCCTTGGTCTTCATGATCTTTGCAGCAAACGCAATGGTATAAAGAACCTTTGTTTTTTCTCTCTTATGCACATCAGAAGGTATTCATATGTTTTCACTTTCAGTTTCACATCATTGGTTTGGCCAAATACCTCAGTGGATTAAAGCACCTGCAAGCAGGCACAGGGGCCTGGGATTTGATTCCCAGCATGCCAAGCCAGCTCCGCCCCTTGGGTGTGCTGAGACAGCAATGGAGACTGGGCTTGGTGGCGCATGCCTGCAGTCCCAGCTCTTGGCATGTCACTACGAGTCTGATCCAGCAGTGAGACCCTAAACACCTTGTAGACCCTTCCCCCAAAATACAAAAAAAAAAAAAAAAAAAAAAAAAACAGAACAAGAACACCAACGAAAATCACTTTCACATCATAAACCACTTTTCATCTGAGCACAATGCATTTTTACAAAGTAGAGCCAGAACATCATTGATTTCAGTGCACAAACGATTAAAGGGAATGATTTTTTCCCTGAAGGATTAGTGCTTTTCAGGCCTTATAGATGATGAAAGAGGAGAAGGAACCTGTTAGCTTCAGCTGTGGAGAGTTGCTTCTGATTTGAGCCAAGAAGGAAAGAGGAAGAGATGGAGTACGTTTTAGAGGCTTTGCAGAGACTGTTTCTTTTTTTCATTTTTAAAGTAGCAAGATTTCTCCTTTTTTTTTCCTCTCCTCCAAACAAAGGCATACAGCACCCATGTGGGAAACAGATGAAAGTGAAACTTATCTTTTTGAAGCAGGAGTGGCATCTGCAAAGCTGGCCTTTCTCAGCATTTCTCACTATTCACGCAAGAGGCAGACTGCTTCTCCCAGGAAAGACTGAGATCTACAGGGTAAGGCTTGCCTGGATCCGCGATCTGCCTGTTCTGAAGCTTTTGTTTTCAATACGGAAAATACATTCCTTCCTCACTGGGGTTCCCGGGTACACCAGAGTGGATACGCACTGTGCGTGAAGTACTTTTGTCAACAATTATGGGGATTAAAATTCATTATGTCCTGTCAGCTTAGCAAATTAGTTGTGTGCAGGGCTCATGTGACATAATCATTCACAACAGCCACACAAGATAGCTGCTGTGCAGGGTCCTGTGCCCACCCAAGTCCCACCACCTTGTCCAAGGTGAATATTTAAAATCAGGGACACGTAAGACATTTATCTCCGGGGCCCTCAGTTGCCTTCTTAATTCTTTCTTTTTCTAGGAAACATTCAATATGCTTGCAATTCTGATGCCTCCCATAAATAAAGGATCAGAAACTGATCACTTAGAGTTTGGTTTGATTGAGCCAGCTGCTCTGGCGCTGAGCCGCGTTCCAGCCTCTCCTGCTTAGCAGCAGTAAGTACGGCGGCGTCTTCACCAGCTCTGCCTGAGCACCGAGCCGCTGAGCCGGGACTCTCAGCCCCCGGCCTCGGCCTCACGCGTGCTCAAGAGGCCTGGAAAGTGCGCTCACGTTCACGGAGCCCTTCTGAGGCTCTCAGGCGCGCCCACAGCTTCCAGGACAGCCAGCGAGTCGCTGGCACGCAGCATGGCTGTGCTGCGGCTCTCGTGGTTATGGGAGATCGGGAAACACAGTAACACTTGAAACGCACAGACAGACTCACGGCGCGCAGTTAGGCGAGAAATACGAGTGTCGGTTGAGAGTCACGAGTAACTGAAGGGTCGGCGTGTGAAACAGACAAGTGGGAGTGAGTGGAGCAGAAGGCAGAAAAGGCAGTAACTGCAGCTAATCATCATCCTGATTTCAAAATAAATACCAATGTAATAATTATTGCTGTAGGGCCAGGAAGATGGCTCAGTGGAACAAGTGCTTCCCTGGCAAGTGCGAGGGCCTGAGTTCAATCCCCAGTTCCTAAAAAAAAAAAAAATACTGCCCCATTAGAATTTATACTATTGTTCTGTGGCCCAGTTCAAGCATTACTTCATGGGGAGAAAATCCCTACTATGTCATTTCAGAGAACTATTACTTGCCTTATTTTTGTAACATTTAGTCTTATATAGATAAGTTGATGAACTTAATTTTCAATCCCTACGTTGCAACGTGGTTGCAGCCAGAATCAGGGAAGGATGTCTGTAACCAGAGTTGTGGAAGGATTGATGTTCACGAACCAAGACGCGACAGCAGGGAGACTTTTCGCTTTTCTCTGGGTCTTAGTAACACCACGGGTGTCTGCGCTCCGCCCTCCTCAGGACCGGCCCGCCCCTAGGATGCCTTGACCCAGTACACAAGGGCTGCACAAAGGCTTGACCCAGAACTGGGGCTCGTCCAACTCCCTGCAGGCCCAGGCAGGTACAAGCAGCCAGAAGTAGCTCGAGAGCTCAAGTGAAGAGATTCGTAAGAGCAGAGTGTGAGACTCTTTTCCTAAACATTTCTCATTCTTAGTAAGTGCGCAGGTTGAGGGGCAGGGTAGGCATTTGGGGTGTGTACCCAATGGTAACCTTGATTCTTGGGGGTGGAGAGTGTAAAATGCGGCCAGCTCAGGCACACATGCCTGTACCCCTAGAATTCTGGGAGTCTGAAGGGCGTTTAAACAGCCTGGAAAGTTCACCAAATCAGCGCAACCCTGTTTCAGGTTACTCTGAAAAATAAAATAGTAAGAATGTTAGCACTATCAAAATGATTGAGACTGAAAGTTTGGATTTTTCTTTCTGATTGAACACAAAAATTATAAAAGACTCCAGTGAACCAAAGAAGAAGAAACAGCAACTTCAAATGCTTACCCTCTTCGTGCTCGTATTAACTCGACTGGCTCTTCACGATCACTTTAACTCTGACGCTTCGCGCTCCTATTGACTCCACTGCACACCTTCTTTGCCCTGTCCTTCCGTGATTGCCCTCCAGTCCTACACATCTTTGTTTAACTTGAAGATGACATATATCTTACTGATAGAAAAAACATTCTTAATCTCTATATATCCAGATTTCTTGCATGCAATAGGAATGAAGGCAAATTTTCGAAATCTGGCTGGAGAAACTTATTAGAAGTCTGGCCCTGAAAAAAATTTGTCAAAATATTAGATTTAATTAATGCAGCAGGACAAATTTGTGTAACAGTCAGTGAGTATGGGGGCTGAAAGTACCAGTAGCTAGTTGTCTCATCAGTGCCTCTTAGGGAAGGGCAGGTTAGCAGTTGACTATATTCTGTTCTTTTGTTTTCTGTTCATTTTGTTGTACAATCAAACCTTAATGACTCAGTTCCCCAATACTCTGCCCCTCCTCCAGGTGCCCCGGGATGTGAACTTGTGTTAATTTGTGTTTATATAAATTTTTTGTTGCTTTTAGTGTGTTTCTGAATGTTTTGATGAGGAGGAAACACAAGAGTTGGGAGGGCAGGCTGAATACACTGCTGCTGAATCAGTGTCCCCTTGCCTTGGAATTCAAATAATAAGGGAAAGTTTAATCTTCTAGAAGAATACACCTTGAAGATTAAAGCACTTGCTTAGGCAGACACAGCAGGATGCTGTGCTGGCCCCAGGGTGCACTGACACTGGTTGTGGTAGCGCACTGGGCCCAGCTCTTGGATGGCTGAACACAGGTGGATCACTATGAGTCTAGTCTACTAGGGAGACTCTGTAGAGCCTTACTGACATACAAAGAAAAAAGCAAAAGAACTCTGTCTGTCCTCACTTTACATATATGGTAATTACTTATCAATTATTTTAATTTAAGATATAAAGCAACACCTTATGTGAAGGAAATCATGACAGAGCAGTACAGGTAATTCTAGGGTCCTCTTGGTTTATGGTTTCCACGAATGTGCCAGTTATTTTGAGTTGAGTGTAACTACAACTTCAGGGACAGCTAATCCACATGCATTGTAAGGTGTGTTTGCATGTAAAATGATTTTGGCTACTATAAGATTTTTTATTTCTTGTTTGGCTTGTTCATCGTGTACAATATAACCAAACACAAAAAATTGAACTGAACATATAATGTGCAGCAGAGTGAATTGTCATGGGATAAACACCAGCCTGACTCCCACCAGGCCCTTCTGGTATTCTGGAAACTAGTCAGACCAGTTGCTCAGCCCCAAAGATAATTGCTCTTGACTTTTATCCCTACAATTTTTTTTCATGCTTTAAAAATTTATACAAATAAATCATAATAGGTTTTCTCAGTTCTTCTATCATTCAATCTTACATTTCTTAGATTAAGACATAGTCTTAGGGTTTACTATAGTCCTTTATATAATCCAGAGTTAGGGCTTTTACACTTATAGGGCTAAAGACATTCAAGAAACAAATGCACACAATGGTTCATCTCAATTTCTTACCTTCAGAAACAGTAGACAAGATTAGCTCATTCTGGGCAAACCCATCCAAGTATGCTGAGTGAGAACTGAATCAGACTTCACAAAGGGATCGTGGTATGGGACAGACAAATCCAGTTGTTGTTTTTTTTTTTTTTTTTTTTTTTGTCACCCTCAGCAAAAGCTCTTTTACAAAGGCAGATATTCAGCCCAACTGTTGTTCAGCAGAGCTGCTACTCTGTGCCCAGCTTTGTGCTAACAACTCATACATGTCATGCTGCAAAAGCAAACATTCTAGGTTGCTTTTCTGGCTTCTGCTGGCCATGGGTGGTGTGCACTTCCTAGAACTGGCAATGTGGCAGCTTGTATAGCATTTCGCTGTGACCCCAAGAGGAAGACTCCTCTTGGATGCATGCCCTTCCCAAGGTCCTATCTGTGTTTGCAGGAAATCCTGGAAGGGAAGACAGTGTGGCTTCGAGTTGCTCTCTGATGCTCTCAGGACAGCCAGCGCTGTAAGAAGACAGGGGAAGGGACTGTGGAGGAGGAGAGCTGGAGCAAGTGCAATTAATTCTTATTTCTAGCAAGGCAGCTGGCGAGGATCCCTCGGTGGCATGGAAGGAAACAAGAAAATTAGTCTAGACGATGCAGCCTGGGAGCCTGTCGCACCCTGCCTTTCTAAGGTGATGAGATGGCCTCATTCTGTGCATAACTCAAAGGTGTGTCACATGGGGACTGCCAGGAAACTAGGCCAGAATTTCCCATGCAGGGAGGCTGTCACAGGTGAGGGGTTGCCACATGCAGGAGGAGGGTGGCTTGGCTTTGCTTCCTTCCAGCCATGTCAGCCACATTTTGAGCCAGCTGGCAGATCTGAGCGCTATAAGGTCGTTCTCTGGGAACTCAAATCCCAAGCGTAGGGCACGGTGGCCTCGTGATTACTGCATGGCAGTGGAGGCCACAGCCTCTGGTCTGCCACCAGCCAGGAGGTGAAACTGGGAGAGGCAGTAAGCTCCCAATGTTGAACACATTGGTGTTTGAGTGGTTTTCAATTTGGATTCTTCAGGATGTCTTGTTTCCTGTTCTGCAGTTTTGAGTTCCAAGTGATAATGATGGATAAAGTGACCAAAACATCACCAGCTATTTTCATAGAAAAGAGAATAAAATGCTTTAAAGGGTATACCCATCTTTGCAAGAAAAATATTGACCAAATGTTCAACTCTAAAGTATTGAGAAAATGTCCTTTGCGTGAGTAGGTTTGAGACCTTATTGTATCAGGCCCTTAAAGCGTGGCTAGCCTCTATGAAGCGGCTTCTTGTGGCTGACACGCCACTCTGGGTTTGCAAATCTTACTCTCCACCAAAATCTTAAAGATTAGCCGACTCTCTTGCAAAGATGAGAAACACACAGCTAGGAGAGGTTGCTCCGGGTCGCACTGCTGCAGCAGCGGCAGACTCCTCATTACTACAATCTGGCTCCCTCTTCTCCGTCTCTGCCAGTCTGTGTGCTGCCTCTGCATAAGTATGCACACTCTCCATAAATATGTAGGACATCATGCTAAGAAAGACACAGGCTCCAGACCATCTGTGGCATCCAAAAGAGGCAAATACACACCAAGGAGAATGGGGTGAATGGTGGCAGAGCAGTGTGCGGAAAATGCAGGCGTTGTTGGTCTGGAGGTACAAAGTTGCACTGACGCAGGCCAGGTGAAGAAAGGGTCTCAGGTGTGCCCCGAAGGCCGCAGCTCTTGCCGTGCACACAAGAACGGTAAGCATGTGAAGAACCAGATATGTTAATTCACTTGATTGTAGGCATCACTCCATGGGACCTATCAAAGCATTGCGTTGTACATCTGAAGTGTGTACAGTTGAAAAGCCTGAGCCACAGGATGAATGTGTGTGCATGGAGCTCCACAAGCGAGATCATTTCCTTTTAGTTTTCTAAGTAAAGTTTCACCACTGATTAACTGGAATTTATTATTCCATTTTTCTTTATAGTGTTCACCCAACCTTTCCCAAGATTTGTGTATAAAGCAGAGAAAGGATAAAGAGAACCACGGAAAACCCTCAGTTATTTTAGTGGACTGTGGCATAAATGAAGTCATAAAGCAGGCGTGGACTTTCCAGAAAATAGTTGGTAGAGATTGCATGTAAGCACAGATTCAGTATAGTGCAGTTGTAGGCACCAATTTTAATGGGAAAGTTATTTAGTGCTGAAGCAAGGTGTAAAGCCAGGACTCAGACTTCTACAAGTGATCAGAAGCAGCACCTGAACTCATCTCCCTTCATGTCGGTGTTCCACTGGAAGGACAGCACCCCTGGCACGCATAGCTTACAGGGGGATATGTTTGCTGCGGTCATGGCTTGAGAGATTTCAGTGTGTGCTTGGCTGGCTCCACTGCTTTACGTACGGTCTGTTACAAGGCTGCCATGATGGCAGCAGAGGGTGGAAGGACAGCTGTTCATGTATATAGGCCACTGGGAGGCAGAGAGAGCGGGAAGCCAAGGAGAAGAAGGTGACAGGCGAAGAAAGGGTCTCAGGCGTGCAGTTGTCCGACCACCTTGCACCTCATAGGCCGCTTCCTCCAGCCAGGCCTGTCTAACAGCCTCCCTACTGTGAGATTGTTCCCTCAGTCCACCAAGCAAGTCGGGCCCTCGTGTCACCTCTGTTGTCCTCATCTCTGAGCACTGTTGCCTTGGGAAGCGAGTCCTCGGTACCTAAGGTTGTTGGGTGACTATGTCATAATTAGACCATTACCTGTATCATTTGCAACTTCCCACATTGAACTCAGATGTCCACAAGTGCTATCAGTCACGGTTTGCTGTTTTATGAACCCTCCCTGTGTGGTGTCTGATTAAGCCACTGTTGAGGCACTAGAGAGGGCTTCTCCCGCCAGGTCGAAAGATGAAGCTGCTTCTTCATGCTTTCTCATCTGGCAGGTTATACATGGTGATAAGTTATAGGATCAATAGGAAGAAAATAAGTGCATGTGTTAGGGTGATAGCGCCCCACATTTTCACGGTGCTGTTATGTTATTTGAGAGTACAGACTTTATTAACAAGACAGACAATGACATATGACACTGGGCATAGCCAGAAAGGCACTCACTGTAGCACTTAGTCCTCAGTCCCAGTTAGTACGCTGACACTGCTGCATTTTGATTGCACTCAAAAATCTCAGCATTAAGTTAGAAACCAAGTCTTCTATTATCCATTTTAGCTGGACGGTGGGAGCAGGGACACAAAGAATGTATCCCTGCTGAACTTGTGCTAATTTAATCAGTGACTTGATTTGTATTAAAAAATCTAAGTGTTTCTTTGAAATCTGCCTTTGCCTTTGAGAAGTAAAAGTCCTTACTGCAGTCAGGGTCTGTGCTGCCAGCGCAAATCCTACTTGCAAAGTAGAAACCGATGCTGTTGGCTTGAGTAGATCTCAAGTCAGCTGTGAAATTCATCATCTTTTATCCATGAAATAGCTTCTCTGAATGACAAAATTATTTTGGAGTTGGGCATTTGCCAGATCTAAAGACAAAAGGCTCAGAGCACACCTGGGCACCGGCTTCGCGCTGGAGGTGAGAGAGGGGGCTGCTTGCTCAGGGATCGCAGATACTGCCATTGTGAACTAATCAGTGTACGTATGGCTTTCTCAAGTCAGATGTCATCTATTTCATTAGTCAAAGTGCAATACTACAGTAGCTTTAAAGAACAGCCCTGAACTATCTAGTGAATTATTTGATGTTTGACTATTAGGTACCATGTATACCTATAAGATGCTCTCATTTAAAATCCTGAAGTGTTAAGCTATTTCTTGAGTCTTATCTGTAAAACAGAATTCTAGACACTTCTTCTTTGGTCTGAGGCTTGATTTTCAATGTACCTGTCATTGTTTTTCTGTTTTTTTGGTTGAGACACAGCCTCACTGTGTAATTAATGCAGCCTCATAGCGGCCTTCCTGCCTGCCTCCCGAGTCCTCGGGTTGCAGACACATGCCACCAAGCCTGGCAGCATCCGTACCACTGTGTCACTCTTTAGTAAGGCTTGGGGTTCCAGCACTTGTTTCCTGATAAATAATGCAACCATGCCATACCAGGTGGCATCCAATTCATTTCTATTTTATTCAAGAAAAGTGGAAATCAGGCCGACTTGACCAGGAAAAAGTTTTTTTAAAAAGTTCATTCTTGCATGGAAGGGCATGAAAATGGTCAGGGCCTTTTCCTCTCAACAGCTCCCAAGGACAGGAGCATTGTAATTCCAATTCGAGGAGTCCTGAGTTTTGTGCAATAAAGAAAATTTGTATTTTGCAAAGCATGGACTCTGACAGTAATATTGAGAAAATGAAACTTTGAATAGACTTTTTCATAAAATTGCAATCTTTGCTTATTAGCAATTTGTCATTCAATATGAACTAAACTTGTCACCAAGGAGATTTTTGGCATTAGTTATTTAATATTAATAATTTGACTTAAGATATGCATAATATAAAATCTTTTGGCCTAAAATTGTGATTTGAATCCTAAATTTAGCAAGTAAGATATTTTTGCTTTTGATATGTATTAATTGTATTGAATGATTTTTATATCCAGTTGCTGAAGTACCATGAGGATACATAAATGGATTGAAAAGAAGCTTTCAAACTCAATAGGCATTTGATTTTTAGGGCCCAGGTATTGAATACATGTTTGTACATTGGGTTTTAAATGATTTCATAATCATATTTACTTCATCTTTTTTAGTTAAACTTTACTGGAAGGACAGTGTTTAAATAAAACTTGATGGTGCTGCAGCTCATTTTGATACCTTAAAGTAAATCATTGTTTCAAGTCCCTAAAGTCATATTTAAAACACTATTTGTTTGATGTAGCAGGAATATGAATGGACTATAAGTTTAGGAAGTAAATTGCAAGTACATGTGGACTAATGAATATTACTGTGGGTCAGTACGTCCTTACCCAGTACTGAGCGCCATGATAGATCCTGTCTGTTACCTAAACATCTACCTAAACCCAATTCTTCAACTCACAGCACACTGATAACAAAGGGAGGGAAATTTAGAAAGGTACAGAGAATAATTAAAAAGATCATATCCATCACTTTTCCTCTGGAGTTAAAGTAGGAAGGAAGGACGTTGTGTTTCTGTCTTATCCAGTCGCAAAGAGTGAAGAGCAGGGCTGAGATGGCTCGAGCGGGCTCCTGGACCTGGGATTCTTTGCTGGGTGGTGTAGAGGCTGCCCTTCCCTACAAGGGGCACTTCCACTCTCTGTTATCCTTGACTTTGAGAGGACTTCCGCCTCACTTCGTCACACTTAGTTCAGATCTCCAGATATTTTGGAAAGTTTTAGCCCTTCAAGCTCTTTTAGCTTATTTAGTAGACTACTGTGTCCTTATTTTAATTGAAAAGGTACTTAATGTATAGAGCTCTTGGTGTTTTGGGCTTTGTCTCTCCAGGATTTGGTTGACAATTATTTTTTTCAGTGTACTGGGTCAGAAAACATATTCTGGTGAAGCAGATAATAGGAAACACATTTTAAAGTTTCTGTAGCAGTGATGCCTGTAACTGGTCTGTCCTACATGTGACATCCTCTGCTGCGTCCCGAAAGATCTTGGCTGTAATATTCATGGCGAGACTTTCACTGAGTAGGGTAAGTTATGTATGTTTACCATGCTGTAAAGATGTATAAAGTGCCATTTGATCTGAAGCTATATAGACAAAGTTTCCTTATATTATAATTCTCAATTTTTATACAAATGAGATTACTCTGGTAAACTTGACAGTATTGCATTTTGCAGATACAGAGAGGTTATGAACTTTTAACTAAAAGTTATGCTGATTATACAAAAACTTGATATGTGATACGATAATATAACAGAAATGGATATGTTAGTATCTGAATTATATAAAAAGAATCTAGATGTTAGTTAGATGAGTTTTCACAACAAAAATCAAGATGCCCTCCAGTAAACTTGGCTCAGTATAAGTTGTTGTGACTACTTAGTAATCAGGGGTTTTCATGAAACGTAAGCACACATGAGAACTGTACAGAAAGTTGTCCTAAATGAAAGGGTATAGGACTTGACTCCCAAGTGCTGTGTTCAGAGTGGCAACCAAAAGAAGGAGGACATGCAGGCATGAGGAGCACACCAGGATGAAGGTGTGATCGTGACTTACATTGGCTCTAATGAGTGGAAAGCTGAAGAAGAAAAATGTTGCTGTCTTGAGACATGATTAATAAAACTTTTATGGATTTCAATACTAGCTAAACCGCCTTGGTATTAAGAAAACTCACATCTACGGTTTACCAGAAAATCATCATTCTAAGTGACATCATTCTTTCTTTCATAATGATACTGTGTCACTGTGTATGCACTCAGGCATGGATATAGGAAAATGGAGGTGTAGAGTGAATGGAAAGACCACTGCTCAGTGATGCAGCTGGCTGAGAACGACCTGGATACGTGCTGGGATAGCACGCACACCGGGAGGGGTCACTTAGGCTCTGCCTGCCACTGAAATCTGAAGATCAGTGTGTGGCGGTGAACGTTCAGATTGTTGACTATTGGGTGGGATACTAGACAAACCAAGCCTACAGCCTTCTCTCTGCGATTGATTAAAACATCCTTTCTGAACCCTAAAAAATGAAATATATCTGTGTGTGTGGAGGGAGCGAGGAGGGGGTGGATCGGGACGACAGATGGGAGGTCTGCAGGGCCACACCAAGTGAGCGGACAGGGTGGCCTTGGGGACTGACCGCACATATTGTGAACCACTGTTTCTCCATCTTCCCTTTAAAATTAAGTTTAAAATATAATGTAGAGATATCCTAAGGTCTGCAAATTTCAGTGCGAAATCATGTTCCTAAGACTGGCACAATGTGTGCCACTTGTAGCCCTGTGCTTCTGCTTGTGCGTGTGGGAGGAGGAGTTTTTGCGTTGTGGGCGATCAGTGAAATATCCATGTTCATTGGAAAACTTAAAATAGGTATTGATAGAACTTCTTGGTTCAGAACTCACTTTCCAAATTGAAAAATCCAGGACCGGAGTCGCCTGAGCAGCGCTGGTCATCGTCACGAAGTGCCCATCCAGGCATTCTGACTTCTGGTGGGTGGATGTGGCAGTCCAGAGCTGCCAATAAAGGTGACTGTCAAAATTTGTCTCCACAATTAATCATGTGCTTCCATTATGCATCTCTCGACTAAATTATTCATTGTTTTAAGAATACAGAAAGCTGTATGGCTCTCTATTCATGTTTGAAACTTTAAGTAAGGTGATCTGCAGCAAATTGGCTATGCATTATTGAAAAAATGAACACCTGAATAATTCCAAAATGAATCTTGAGGGATTCACTTCTTGACAAGCGTTGAAAGGAGAAAAAAATAGTGGGAGAAATGGGTCTCATTCTTTGTCACAGAAAGCTGGAGTACACGTTGGGAGCACATGAATAAATAAATGAGTAAGAAAGTTCAGTGTTTCGTCAGTATTCTTTTCCCTACTCCTTTGAAAACATGATTCACTGTACCTCATACCAAGAGACCTGTGGCGTGAAGAGAAACACAACAAAAAGGTCCTTGTGAAGTGCTTGTGATTTTCAGAGGCTGGGTTCTGAATTCCTTGAGTGGAAGAGGGTCTCTTTCACCTTGATAACTTTTTCATTGTCTTCAAATGTTTGGTACCCAGCACTTAATGGGCCAAAGGCTGACATAATACAAACCTAACAGGCAGTGTGTAGGCCTGCCTCTGACTCTGTTGCACAGCAGCGTCCTTTGCTAGTACAAGTGTAGGTGTTCACTCAGCAGCATGCGCCATGCTAGGCTGCTTCCTCAGGTGGAGGATGTGGCCGCATGACCCAGGACTTCCTGTCTACCCTGTTTCCCTTGTGGAGGAGGAGAACGAGCAACTGCCTCAGTGGACCAGCCACTTGGAGATTCCTAAGAGGAGACAATTTAAAACAATGTAGTTAAACGTCAATTTTAAAATAGATTTTATTTATAATTTTTTAATGTATTAGTACTTTGCTTGAGAAGTTGGCCAAGGGTATGGAATCTCCGGCCAGGCAGCCTGCACTTGGCCCCTCAATCACCCACTTGATGCCTTAGCACCTGAAGTTTGCATTTGTAAACATAAATAAGTTATGGTCTAAATGATTGCATTATACAGGGAGTTAATATTCTTCAAGCATCTAGAATGCTAACAAATGGTGCATAGTAAGGGACATGGTGTGTGTGAAATTATTGTGTAGATTTTCTGCAGCTTAAGGACTTTGAAATTTAATGACAAGAGACTTTCTGTCTTCTCAGAAAAAAGGGTCAGGATCTAGGCTGTTGACCTAGATTTTTTGGTAGTTTCCAGGAGTCTGCTCCTTTTGCACTTTGTTATGTGAATCCGGGCCTACTTCCACCTGCTGGATTCCTAGAGGCTTCTCTGCAGTGGAGAAGGGCTGATTCCAAGGTGAGGACAAGGCTTTGATTCTGACCCCGCCTCTGGCCCACGCCACTGGCCATGGTGAGTCACGCAGCCACACTTGGCAGAGGAGATGGGCAAATGCTTTCCTGTGTCTGATCGCCCCGTGCCTGGCCCAGTCCCACTTGTGCTGGGAAGGCACATGGGCACCCTGCTGCCAGGACAGGCCCGAGTCTCCTGCAGATGAGCCTGTGTGGAGTACATAGAGGCCTCGCCTCCCCAGAGCTCTGAACTGCAGTGTTGATTTTTTTTTCTCACAATCTACTTCAGTATGTGGGAGAAGAGCACTTTTTTGAGCTACATAAAAGTAAATATAACTCAAACTACTGCTGAAAAGGAACATATTTCTGATATCACTCGGATCTGATTGGTCTTAATGAAGTTGCATAATCTAGCAACTTAAAAGTTAAAAATGACATTTTCAGATGTGAAAACCAATAAAGTTTGTGAATGTCATTAGCCTGTTCTGAGTCCTCTTTGGCAAATACTTGACAGTTTATTGTTCCAGAGAAAACTCTTCTTTCTTTTACTCTGATCTCCCAAGCTCACCTCCTTTTTAATCATTTTTTGTCTTCTACTCTACCCATGCATCCCATCCAAGACCAGATGATTAATGAGCTTCCCAATGCCCCTTTTATAGGCTCTATTCTAGGTGAGTAACGATGTGAGTCTGATCTTTGGTCTTCTTTTATCACCTTCATATTCCTTTGAAATCCATTACTCGACTCTCTCTGTCCTAAGCACTAATTTCAGAAGCCTTAGATTTGTTCATAAAGGTTTAATGGCTTCTAGACAGTGAGCCTAAGGAAACAGGTTTTATTTAAAGCATAGACTTTTAAAAAGAAATGAACCAAAAATACCAGCAGGTTCAGATGGACCACTTTTCGTGGCTTTATATGGACATACAGGCCAACCACATTTCTCCCTTCAACTTTTCAAAACCAAGAAATGATTACATTTCTTGGTTTTGAAAAGTTGAAGGGAAACAACAAGGGTTTCTTGCACATGTTATGATTTTGGTTTGTATTTGGTACCATTTATTTATTGAAATTTTAGAATAAAGATTATATACTAAAGGAAACTAAGTACTAGGAAAAAAGCATGTGGACTAAATTTTTATCTATAAGGAAGAAATGTAAGCATTTTTTAATAATAAGTTCAGAAAACAATTTTTTTAGCATGGACAATATCAAGCCTATGAAATTGTCTTTAGCATGAGAATTGCAAGCAAATCTGTTGGGAGAAGACGCAATGCATATAGAAAATAAATGCATTAATACATTGTTATTAAAACTAATATCTAGCACATGACCTATTTCTAGCTGATGTGGCAATTGAGTATTCTTGCCATACATTGCTCTTCTACTTTGGAAATATATTAGAAAAAGGAAGGATGCAATTGTATGAACCCTGAAGTGTGAAATCTTCTGTATTTAAAAAAATAAATCCATAAATAAGTCATTTCCTGAAAGTGTCGACATGATTATGTAGCCCAATTCCCCAAAGTGCTAGCTCAGGGGTCAGATCAATTTTGAACACAATAAAAGGATGGCATTTTCTCCTGCATTATGACAATATCTTTTGAAAATTTCATATCTGCAGAAGACAGGATCATTACATTTGAAAAGTGGACAGGCTACCCGTAGAGAGCATGTCTTATCTGAAATAAATGTTCATTTCAAAAGGAAAGTTTGAGTGACTTGGGGCTAGCGTTGGTGATAACTCTTAATCATAGAAATCAATTTTAACCATCTTCTAAGAGGTGAGGAATATACTCACCAATAAGATGCAACCATTTCACAGGCATTGCATGTAGAATAAAGCATTATAGCTAGATTATGTAACAAATGATTAAAGGCGTATACTTAGCAGAGATTTCTGAAGCCATGTCTGAGGAACCACTCAGTATTAGGTACTGGATTTTTGACAATAGAAACTCTGGAGGGAAAAATGACACAGGTTCTGGGAACCTTTTCATTTTGGATTTTGGCTTTATCAAAGAAATTCATAAATTTAGACAACTACAATAAAAGTCTAATAGGAGTTCTGTTTACTTGTATGGATTTCCATATAACTTATTTTGTCAAAACAATTTTCTTGGAATTCTCACGTACTGACAAATATTTAAATGAAACAAACAAATAAATCCAATACTCAACTGAGATATATTGCATTGGAAAATAGTATTTTTTAGGATTTGAAAATCAAGAATGGAGGATGGCCAGTGTCTAAACCTTCATATTGCATGTTTGCTAATTTTCCACCTTGAAAAATCAGTGCTTTCAAAATAATTAATTTTTGTTACCAAAGAAATTTGGGTCCTACAGGAAGGGTGCAAAACTTTGTGTCACATGATCTCTTTGGCACGTTAGTACTTAGAGCATTTTTTTTCTTTGAAATAATTGCTATTTGGAACTCACTACTTTTTATTAATTCTATTATTAATGTTAAAATCCGGCTTACCTGGAAAGGCCAGAGATCTGAGGTGTGTGAATCAGTGAAGGAGTGAAGCAGGTGCGATGACCCCTGTGCTGCGCTGGGAGCTGGGCCCCCTGCGTGTTTCGGTGTCCAGGGTTGGCTCATCCGCTCTTTTCATCAGGGGCACCCCTTTTGCCACTGATAATTGTGCTGTGGATGAATCCTTCAGTACCCGTTTTAAGTTTCCTCCTAAGCCTTTAGTGCCTCAACACAATGCCACTCTCCGTAGTGATTGGTACCCTTATTGTCACTTCACATTAGAGCAGGAATCTATTCTGATGCTAACATGCACTATTCAGAGAGTTCGTCTTAATTTGATTGTTATTTTTATTATTATTGTTTGGTGGTACCGGTGAACTCCGGTACCACCAAACAATAATAATAAAAATAATGTGCTTGCCAGGCAAGCGCTTATTCTGCTGAGTTATCTCTCGGGCCCCAACCTGATTAATTTATGATGTAGTATTTGTCTTAATTTTCATACATATATTTTAATTAATGCATAGTAATTGTACATATCTGTGGGATATACTCTGACATTTCAGTATACACACAATGTGAAACAACCAGATCATAAGGTGACTTATCTGTCACAGAAGACATATTTCCCTTGATAGTTTGTGTGTGTGTGCGCGCGCACACATTTCTGTGTTCTGAGGGTGGAACCCTCCATGCAGAGTGAAAAAGTTAGCAGGCAGAGGGGAATTTGTCCCAAAGGGCAGTGCAGAGCGCTTGACAGATAACCGAGCAAATCTTCAATGTTTTGTTGCGGTGAAGGACAACTGGGAGAGAGGTCATGCCCCCATTTTCCTGCAGAAGGGTCACTAGTTTATTACAGCAACTTTCCTGGAATATACCCTAAAATAATTTCAACAGACGAGCTTTAAATCTATTTTAGCTACCAGTATTATGCAAATGTAGACTGATAGCTTCTAGAACATTGTTCCAGAAGCAGAGCACAGCAATTCTAGGCAGACTATATTAGAAATATTCAGAATGACTATACGAAAATGAATCAGTTGGGTTTTGTATCTGTTAATAAGCTATTATTTTAGATAAATTATAAATTAATTAAACTGAATTTCAAACTATCATATATATATATGTATATTTATATATATGTATATATATATATTTTTTTCTTTTTTCCTGTGTTACCAACTGATCAGACTTTCTGTACAAACAAAAGCTGGGCAAAGTTTAGGGGCAGCAAGTATTCATGTGACTGATTTCATGCAGCTGACTTCATGCAAGTGTCACAGTGCTTGTAGCTAACACTGACCATAAAAGCAGGGCCATGGGAAAGGCCTGGGATCTCATTTTAGATGTGAATGCAAACAGGAAGCAGTCATTAGGTAGCTACAGGGTTGATTATTATGGAATTAGATGCAAGGCAGACCTTGCTCTCTTCACAGGAGCCCCATGAGAACCAAAGCTCACCAGGATAGCTTGGGATCAGAGAGTCAGCCCACATGGCACTCCTTCAGATTTTGCTTTCTCTTTCCACTGTGCCATAACAGGGGCACCTGAGACATCCTGAGTGATTAGAGGTGGCAGTGTGGTCTAGTGGTAGAGCACTACTTGGCACATGTGAGGAGCTTGGTTCCATCCTCAGGACACACACACACACACACACACACACACACACACACACACTGCAGGCTTTGTTTTACTCTCTATTTAGTTGTCTTTCTTCTCAATAAACTGTACAAAACCAGAGGCAATATCTTCTCTTCAGTTCGAAGCATATGTCAAATGTTTATTTAATGGATATTTATTTACTTTTTGCTATCTCTTAGCTTTCTCATATTTCCATAGAATATAAAATAGTACAAACCTATAGAGTGATTTTTTGTTTTTTATTTTTTATTGAGAAATACGCTATAATAATGTCTGTAAGTATAATATCATGTATGCACCTTCTATGATACCAAAACATGAAAACAGTGTGCAATGTACTAATTTATCAAATCCATCTTGTCAAGGTATCTTAAAACTATCTCATTGATCTTTGTACTTCAATAAAATAGAAAAAAAATTACAATGAGAGTTTCAAAACAGGCTGGTAGGAGAGTTACAATTGATACATTGCAAATTGTTGTCTTTGTAGCAGTCATTCATAGCACAAGATGCAGACATGATATCCTGTTCAAACACTATTAGAACAAATTTTTCTTATTGAATTAAGAGAAAGTAACTATATATCTACCCTATTTTGCATATACAGATACAAAACAGTCCTTCAATTATATCTCCTTTTTTGTTTTGCTTTGTCAGAGATGGCTATTCCATTGCCATCCAAATATTGTAGGTGCATGCATTCAGCAAAACAGTCCAATGTAGTCCAGTAGTCCACAATAGTAGTGGGTTATCCGCAGGACTGGCAAGGTCCAAAGCTATTGATTTCAGCCTTCCACAGCTCAGCATATTAACATGGCTTTACTTTTCATACCTCGTTTCTACACATTTCTGCTTTACAGTTAAAACCAAGATAAAGCAAGACCTCTATAACAAGAAATGTAACATTTGTATCTGACAAGGTCAGTCAAGTCCCCTCAGGACTTATCCAGAAACCCTGTACCACGCTTTGTGGATCCTTTGTTAGTGTCAGCCATGCGGATAAGTCACGGCCATTGCTTGACCAATTTGTTCTCCGTGAAATCCTGAGAGAAGGTTTTCTCTCCATGTGACTCTCCTTAGGCACATTCTGCATCATCAATCACATTCCTCTGTGGCTCCATAATCTCCTTAATCAGAAAAATTGGGGCACAACTGTGTTCCATGATGTTACCATACAGTTTCTCCCATGTCCTGAGTCCTCACTCACCTTGAAAAGCTAGGGCCAAAATGCTGGCTGTCACCTTGAAAAGCTAGGGCCAAAATGTGGCCCTTCTTTTTCTCTAATTTTTGGTCTGCAAAATTAGGTTGTTAATTCTCCAGAAGAGAAGCTTATTATTGCCCTATGACATATGCAGGTATGTTTAACTTCACTATCTATCAGAATATCAAACATCTTAGGCATAAGATGGAACATGTATTTTCCATCAGGTATTGATATGTTAAACTTTGAGTCTCTATAAAATATGGGAAAAAATTAAAATATGAATAAACAATTAAATATTTTTACACAGAAATTTAGAAAACTAGCCATATACATCATCATAGCAGGACACTCCTGGGACATTTTTTTTTCTTGTCACTTTTTCTCATTTATTACTCTTTTTTTAGAAAATAAAAAATTTACTTGAGAGACAGTATGGCATTTGGTAAGTCATGACAAGAAGCACGTATTTAGAGGACCAGAACCACAGGCCTCCCACGCATGACCCCACTATTACACATTGCTATCTTCGGTGCGGTCGCTCAGTCCACAGGTGTCAGCATGAACAGCTGGGCATGTGAGAATCCCACGAAGCAACTGCTGGTTTCAACAACCTGCCGATAGTGCTCAGGAGCATTGCCTGCCCATCTTGTGCCTATAAATGTAGGGCTTTGCCCCTCCCATGTTTCCCAGCTTTTCTCCGTGCCCTCTCTTTATTGTCTAATGCTCAAATTCTCACTTTCCTTTTAATTGTGTTATACCTATCTATTTGTATTTCTTCTTTTGAGTTCTTATACTAGGGAAACTACGATATTTACATATGTGAGTCTGGTTTATTTCACTTATGAATATATCTTCAAGTGGCATCCACTGAAATATAAATGTTTCAACTTTATCATTCTTTATAGCTGAGTAATACTCCATACTATAAAAATACCACATCTTTTTCATTCATTCCTCAGGTGATGGCAATCTGAGGAAATCACAAATTGTGTTGCTGTAAACATAAGTACACTTATATCACTATGATATGATGTTTTCAGTTCCTCCGGGAAAATTTCTGGTAGCGGGATACCTGGTTTGAATGGGACTTCTGGTCCTAGATTTTCAGGAGTCTCCACAGTGTTCGCCACAATGGTTGTACCAGTCTACATTCCCACCAGTAGTGGAGAATTGTTCCCTTTTCCCCACAACCTCTCCAACATTTGTTCTTGGTTGATTTCCTTATGACAGCCATTCTATCTGGAGTGAGATGGTATCTCAGTGTTGTTTTAATTTGCATTTCAAGGATGGCTAGCAATGTGGAGCATTTTTCATATATTTATTCGCTTCTTTAATTTCATCCTCTGAGAAGTGTGTGTTCATCGCAGATGCCCATTTTTGGATTAGGTTTTTAAATTTTGAGGCACTAATGTTTTTTAGTTCTTTAGAAATTCTAGAGAGCAGACTTAAAAAATATGTGCTGCTTCATGAGTGTGATGCCTCCTTGTGCAAGCGCCACGCTACTCTTGTCTGTATCATTCTAATTCTTAGTACATCTGCTGCCAAAGTGAGCGCGAAAGTGATTCTTCTGTTACTAATTTTCAGATTTTTGTTGTCTATCTGTCTGTCTGTCTATATCTCTCTAATTTCTCTCCTTCATTTTTTTTTTTTTTTTTTTTTTTTTTGTGGTACTAGGAATTGAACTCAGGGAGTCAGACTTGCCAGTCAGGAATGTGCTGTTAAGCTACATTCCTGGCCCTGTTTTCTAGATTTTTTAGATGAATGATTTCTTGTCATTTGAGCATAATGAAAATATTGAACAGTTTTTAGAAAATAACAGAGATAACTATTTTTTTTTATTCATTTAGGACAGAGTCCACTGAGTCTCACTACACAGATCAGACACTTAGTGATCCTCCTGTTTCAGCCTCCCAGGTGCTGGGATTACAGGTGCATGCCGCCACACCCAGTCTCATTCACCATCTCAGGGCATCCCGGCGGCGGGGCCAGTCCCTGCACCTGCCCAATGAGGCACGTTAGTCCCCTGAGCTATCTGGTCGGCTGTGAGATAACTATTAATATAAATTAATAGGTGATAATCTAGGCAGTCTTGTCTTTCACTGAAATATAAATTATTGTTTAGTTCTCATTTTGCTCCATAAATTTATACATTCCTTAGAAATGACAGTAGGCTTATGACACTGCTTTTGTAGAAATTGGAACTGTTACTTGTCTTCTGAGGAAGTGACCTGAGATCATAGACCGTGCACTGCACACAAACTATGCTGCCCAACAGAGCCGGAGTTCTTTGCTCCTGAGGTCAGAGCCAAACAATGAAATGAAAACAGAATCCCTTCCCTTCTGGGGCACAGGCTTTAAACGCCATAGGGTGAGAGTGAGAGGTGGTACTGCGTGGGCACGGGGGCCCTCCTGGCAGTGCACCGTGAGCCTCAGGAGGAGCCGGCCCTGGGCCAACTGTTGGAAACTGTCGAAAATCTGGAAACTGATGATTCTACCACCTCCCTCTATTCCAGGATGGACAGCACTCTAGGCTCATGTCTCCATATTCATTTCTGGGGATATACTTTTCTTTTTAAAGACCCTACTATTGACCTTTCATTTCATAGGTCTTTCTCTGGAATTCCCTTTACTCTACCATTGCCGCCCTGCACCTCCCTATGGAGAGACACCTCTGCTGGTGGTGTGTTTCTGTGGGGCAGCAAGTCACAGGCAGAGTAGCTCGAAGGCCTGCGTCCTACGCAGATGTAATCCCGGTAGCCACTTTGTCCAGAAAGGCCTTTGAGTATGGAAGGCATATTGAGCTGAGGACTATTCGGGATGCAATTCTTATGGAACGTAAACATTGTTCCAGAATCAGAGACTCAGTGGATTTCTCAGTGAGCATAGCTTTTCTAGGCAGACTGTTAGAAATACTCATAATGACTATATGAAAATGAATCACTTAGGTTTTATATCTGATAATATGCTATCATTTTAGATAAGTTATAGATTGATTAAACTGAGCTAAAGAACTATCATATATATATACATGATACATATATATGAAATATATATATACATGAAATATATATATGCATGATATATATATGAAATATATATATACATGAAATATATATATATATATATATATATATATATATATTTCTTTTTTTGCATAAGCCTTTGTCACCAACCAATCAGACTTTCTTTGTTTTCTTTTCTTTTTTTTTTTTTTGGTGGAGTCAGAGATTGAACTCAGGCCTTGTGCTTGCCAGACAAGTGCTTATTCCAGTGATCCATCTCCCCGGTGCCCCATCAGACTTTCTATACAAACAAATGCACTTAGGGGCTGGGGAGATGGCTTAGTAGAATAAGCACTTCCCTGGCAAGCACAAGGGCTTGAGTGCAATCCCGTGTTCTGCCAAAAAACAAAAACAAACAAACAAAAAGAAATGCAGTTAGTTGTCTGGACATATTGATCAGAGTTGGTAAGAAAGATGGATGGGGTGTTACCATAGGAATCAGTGATGAGCAAACTAACACCAACAGGGGCCAGAGCAAGCAGGGTGAGGAGGAATGAGGTTGGTTTAGGGATGGAGGACCATCATACAGGAATCCAAGAAGCCAAGATTTGAGGACAAAAGAAAGAAACAAAGACTTAAGACATGTACCCTTAGGCACACGGGGGAGTGTATTGATGTGTGTGTCTCCAGTTGGGTTTTCACTCCTTTAAGTTGTGTTAGCCTCACTTTATACCCATGGAGTTCAATTCCTATTTATTGAGTTCTCCTTCCATACTAGACAGTGTGCTGCTCTCCTTTTGCCCTTGAGTATAGCTCCATAAAAATTAAGATTAAAAGTGTGAACCAAAGTCAAGTTTAACAAGGAAGGTTTAGCATCCCTGCAACTGTTTAAAAGAATCAAAAGAGGGTTTCTGAAGACAGTCTCGAAAGCGCACTCCAAATGTGTTTTGAGCACTGGCCGATTCTTTGCGGCAGATTTCACAGTCATTTCTTTGAAGGGAACAACCGTTGTGTTGATCTGTAAGTTCTGTTATTAGAAAAAAATGTGCCATGCTACGGTCTTGCTGGACATAGTATTGCCTCGGCTAGTGCTGAGCTTTCTGAAGGGCTTGTTTGGTCACTTTGATCCCGTTTGACTCACTCAGAGCTCAGCTGTGCATGCTTTCCCTACAACACAGGAAATAGTGAGTTTTGACCAGCCTGGAAAGGATTGCCCAGAACCCTGCAAGGTAGCAGCAATGCATTTTGGAGCCTATGACAGTGTCTTCAGATTTGCAAATGTTACTAAAGGCATGAATAATAAGTGTTTGTTGCTGTTGTTTAATGCAAAATAGTCACAGACAGTACAAAAAAACTGTCAAAGACTGTTTGAATGTGGGGGTGGCCAACATTCCAAAATGACTTTTCAGATACTGAAATTTCAGTTTTTTTATTTTATATAGTTTTTACGTGCTGCAAAATAGTGTTCTTGTTTTGGTTTCTTGCCAACTCTTTGAAAGTATAAAAATGTTTCTGCACTTACTAGCAGTACGAAAGACAGTGGGCGGTGGTTTCCGTCTGTGTCTGTGAGCTCAGGGTGCCAGTGTGCCCTTGCAGGAAGCCCCACCCGGCAGCTCAGGTGCAAGGCTGGCAGCCCAGCAGGCGGGCGGAGTTGGGCAGCTTCAGAGCACACTGGGCGACTCATTTGCCACCCTCGTGTAAGGCACTTAAAAGGTGTGATTAAGCTTTGAGAGGAGGGCTGTGCAGCAGTAACGCTGCGCATTGGGACCCCACAGGGTCCGCAGTCCCTACAGATGCCAGAAGTCCTTTGTAGCTGCCTCTGTTTGGTTAAAACAAGGTGCTATAATTTATTGTTCTTGTGACTTCAATTTCAGGACACACAAACTACATTTGCTCATTTCAAATAAAAGTCAGTTTTGATTTATTTAAAGACTTTGCTTTTATGGGAGAAATATCTGAACAATATGTCAGAGAAAGCAGGATACACACTTCTTAAAAATTAGGCAGGCCTCCAGCATGGTTTAATTACTCCTAGTGAGTCCTGAGTTCCCTGGGCCTAACAGGAGGAAGGCCTTCAGAGGGTGTGTGAGTGCCTGGGGTGCCTCTTCTCTTGAAGTAGATGCATGGTGGCAAATGTACCATGGGATATCTAGCCTTCTTTTTTCTTTTATTTTTTAATTACATTTTTATTTGGTACAGGGTCTCCCAATGCAGCTCGTACTTGTAGTGACCTCCTATCTCAGCCTCCCCAGTGCTTGGATTATAGACATGCACCACCACACCCAGTCTGGGTGGCCAGTGGTTCGCGCTGGCACAGCACGTGGTGCCAGGGATACAAACCTGGGTCCTTGTGCTTGTCAGGCAGGTGCTTGGCCTGCCAAGCTACCTCCCCAGCTCCTGACCTTCCTTTGTTTTGTCTATAGCCAAGTATGGTCTGTTTAATAGACTCATACAAATCTGGCTAAATGATCTCTAAGGCCCAAGAGAGATAAAATTATACTCAAGTAAGCAGTTGAAGATAATCTTGTAAAAATTTGCCCCATTTGAAAATCTTTGTGCAAGTTTGAATTTGTTACCTGAAGGAAGAGGAATGCTTTGATAGAGGTGTACACCTGAGGAAGCAGGTTAAGCAGGCTGGATCATTGGTATAAACTAGCAGGAAGGCACATGAGCTCATGTTTGCTAATATCAGTTGTTTTTCATTTTGTTTGTTTTTGCTTCAATTCAGAGACTCTCCCCCCACCACCACCTCCATTCTAGCTCTTTAGCTCCAGGAGTAAAATGAAAAATCTCGTTTCTTTCTGTAGTAAGCACACACTAGCAAAATTACACTGGAGGATTTTTCTCCACTATCTTTCTAGAAATAGAAATATGCTGAGGTCACATGGCTGTACTACATCCACAGCCAACTGGTAATAGTACCTCAGTTGCAGGCGAGTGGGCCCTGGGAAAAAAACCAGCACTGGAAAGGCTTCCTTTGCCAGCTACATTTGCAGAAAGCTGTCATTATTCAGTGTGCCTGTCAACTGCATACACAGAAGGCCTTCTAGAACAGCTATGCTCATTGCTTGGCCCACCTCTGTCCAAAGGAGAGCTGGTTTTGCCAGTGCTGTTTATTTCATTGGAACCTTATTCCAGTTTTGTCTTGGCCTACACCACTGTTCTTAACTCCAAGGCAACAGATCCCCAGGAGACCACAGAAGAGCTTCCTTCAGCTCCTCTGCTCTGCTGTGGGAGTGTGGATCCAGGTCACCCTGCCCAGCAGGCCAGAGGGCCCAGGATAGCAGTGCTGTTCACCTTCCTGCAGGGCTGGCTTTTCTGTGTGTTTATCAGTAGTGATGCTGGAGCAGGGCAAATCCGGTGCTCACAAGGAAGCACAGGCCGGCCTTGCACTTCTCACACATCTGAGAGCACCTAGATCTCTTAAAGAGGACATTTGGAGGCAAAGGTGATGCTGAAGAAATTCTTTATTTTCTTGCAGTCTTGATACATACAGAACAAGTTGTGCAAAACAAACGCAACCAAATAAATATGCATTCATTTAGCAGATAATAGAGAAGAGCTTCTTCAATTTTGACTAAATTTGTGGGTAAATGAAATAATTAAAGGCCCCATGAATCTTTTCTTTTGGGGGAAAGAAGTGTGACTCATTTGTCATTAATTATCTTTCATTAATGAATTTCCTCTGTTCATTTTTTCTGCCTTGGTTCTAATTATGAACTTATTTGTACTTTGAATATATGTATGTAATAGGGACTTTATCTGGTATTGTTTATTAAGACCAAAATCGGACAGTCATTTTTTCATTATTGTACTTGTTCCAATTTCACTTAAAATTAATTCCTAATTGTTTCCTAGCAAAGGAGTGCTAGCCACTGTTTTTCCTGTAGAAACACTATTGCCATTTGAGGTTTGAAGTTCTGAACATTGCCTTTTTTCCTTGTAAAACTTTAATGGCTTTGCCAAAGGTTAGCTGATCATGGAATGTATAGATTCCATGGCTTCTTCCTGTGCACTGAATTCAAGGGTCTTGAGCTTACTCAAAATCAATAGCCTGAGGTGCTGTGTGTTTTATAGGTACATGCTTTATATGCACAGCTATTTATAAACTATACAAATGTGTTTGCGATACATATGTTTGTAATATGCATTTCAGCTTAATTTATAGCCTTAGTTAATTAGACCTGCCTTTAAAACTCATAGCTAATGTTTCATTGCATTTAGAATTATAGTCAGGTGACATTTAGTTCATGTAGAAGGAAAGGGGCCAAACGCTCTGCAGCATTGGCAAATAGATCAAACAGTTCCTGGTTTCTAATAAGGTGTCTCTTTTATCAGCACAGCTTGATAGCATGCCTTCATATAAAATGACAGTGAAGAAGTGAACATTTTCTTTTTGGAGGATAATACCAATTGGACAGGGAAAGCAATATGCCATAGGATGTAACATCCCTAAGCAGGAAAATCTGTTAAATAGCTTCACGTGCCTCGGTTGCAGGATGAGAGGGGTGTCGCTGCTACCTTCTGCGATGGAGTGTAGGGCTTTCACTTATTCGATGGCTAATCATTGCTCTTTAAATCTTACTCATGAGGTTAAAATGAGAGAGAAAGAGATAAAGAGAGAAAAAGAGAGGGAGGAGAGAGATCCTTCTCAACAACTGACTCTATTTAAATGTTACTCAACCTCTGTATGTTTCCCAAACTACACTTTCTGTCCATTCTGTTTCTCCTACATTCTTTTTATCTACCTGTTAAATTAGTGCTAGGTCACTAAAGTTGAGTTTCCAGGAATCACCCTGCATTTCCTTTCTCGCTTGCTTTCCCCACAGCTACTGCTTTGTGTCTTATCCTCTTCTATTCTTCTTTTTCATTCTTTTTATTTTGTATTTTAGGAAAGGGTCTACAGGGTGTTCAGGGTCTCACTAGTAGACCAGAATCATAGTGATCTGCCTCTTTACAGCCTCCCAAGAGCTGGGATTATAGGTGCGCGCCACCACGCCCAGTCTTCCCTTCTGTTCTTCCATTGCTCTGGCTATTGTGTTCCACTCCAACTACAACTGCCGTAATTCAGGGATCTCTCTCTCTCTCCTAAGTAGAATACACAGTCTCTTCTTAAAAGTATTCATGACCATTTTCTGCTTCCCTGAGTCATCCAGTGTGTCTACCAGAGTTCCTCCACCTTGGCACCTTTGACCTCTGAGGCTGGATAAGCCTTCGTTGTGGGGCTATCCTGTGTGCTGTAGGACGCCGAGTAGAATCCCGACCTCTACTACTAGATGCCAGTGGCACGCATCCACTTATAGCATAAAGGGGGTCTTTATGCACTGTGATTCCCCCACTAGCAAAATCACCCTAGTGGGCAGCCACAGCACTGACCTTGTGCTGAAGCCCACTCCTAGGAAACAGGCACTCATTAAATGGCCGATGGAATATCCTTCTTATGCCTAACAGAATCACCTGCCAGTTAAATATGCAAGAGAAAAAGATACTCTTCGGAGTTTTTGTTTTGACTAGATGTTAACGCCTCAAGGATATATTTAGGTTTTGCATCAATAATAAATACTTCTATTCTGAAACATCGCTCGTCGTTGGGTCTGCTTCTGTCCTCCCCCAGTTCAAGGTCTTTTTCCCAGCAGTGTCATGCCTTATATTCCAAACTTAAATTATAAGGTTCTTTCTAAACTGATGTATTAGGAAATGATAGTGCAGAAATCCTCCTAGATTATCAAAGGAAAACATTTTCTACATATTAGTTAACACTGTTGAGCACCATATCTTAAATGAGTAAAGCAAACTGTAACATATGGGAAAATGAATCTTATTAGCAACTAACACTTACTTTCATTTGTCTCAAATGTACTTTTATTTAATGTGGTAGACTACAGGAATGCTGCAGCATGGGAACAGAGACCAGACCATCTGATTACAATGCATTTGCGCCTTCATAAAAGCTACATCCTCCAGTCATATGGTAGAAAGCAAACTTTTCTTGAGAGACATGCTAATTTTAGTCATCTCCCTTCTGTCGCCATTTTCCATCCTAGGGAAATAAGACTTGCTGATATATATTTTTTTGGGGGTGGGGGGGTTGCTTTTTTCTATTTTTTTGGTGCAGGGTCTCACTATGTATGTAGTCCACATTCATAGTGATCTTCCTGCTTTTTGCCTCCCACGTGCTGGGATTACAGGTGCGCGTCACCACGCCCGGATTGCATCTGGCTCAGCGCATCCGAAGGTGGGGCCCGCACGGCTTGGGGAACCAGGGATCGAACCCTGGTCCCTGTGCTTACTTAAGCAAGCGCTTAGTCCGCTGAGCTATACTGCCGGCCCTAAGACTTGCTAATATTGAGACAACGCAGACTCTGGGCCGTGGTAAGAAGAGGCCATTCCTTCAGAGACTGGTTAACATCCAGGATGAAGTTGTAGAAATGCCTTTTTCAGAAGGTTAATCTCTGTCTACCTGTAGCCAACTTCCTCTGTAATAATTTTCATGGGGTCAGCAAGGTAGCTCAGCGAACTAAACATCTGCTTTGGCAAACTCAGGGACCAGGGTTTGATGCTCAGGCCTGCGTGCCACTCCAGCCCTGTCCCCAGGTGCACTGAGCCAGTGACTGACTGCAGGTGTGGGAGCACATGCCTGTAATCCCAGCACTGGGGAGGCTGAAAACAGGAGGGTCACTGTAAGTCTGAGCTGCATAGTGAGACCCTGTGCCGAACACATAAATGAAAAAAATAATCATGTTTTCTGATGATAATGGCACATGAAAATTCACAGAGAAGGATTAAATGCATTTGTTCTATCTTTTGGGGGAGAAAACTGTAGAAAGAGTAAACACTGATTTTAAATTCAGGTCAGGAAATTATAAGAAATGCTATCAACTATGGAACTTAAAGTTCATAAGGTTGTAAAAAAGTCACCGCAGAGTCTGAGTTGTGATAGCACATAGCCCTGTAGATTATTTTATATACCGAAATTGTAAGACATGCTATTAACAATGAAAGTTAAGTTCATAAAATTGTGATGGCTGACTTCAAGTACAGATAGCACATAGTCTTGTGGATTATTTTATATACCCATGGAGAAAGTCCAGAGCAGGAAGCTCGCTGATACCCTGTGGCAGTGGGCATACTGCTTAGAGTGTTGTAAATCAGCATAACCTTTAATGAAATATGAGCTTTATAATCAGTGCTTTACACTTAAATGACCAGTTCAACACTGTTCTAGTTACAAAATAACAGAGACTGGGCATGGTGGTGTGGGCCTATAATCTTAGCATTTGGGAAGCTGAAAACAGGAGGATCACTATGAGTCTGATCTGTGTAGTGAGACCCTGGAGACCCTGTACTGAATACATATGAAAAGAACACAGTAAGAGTAAGTGCAGCCACAAAGAGAGCATCACAAAATGTCATTCTGTTTCGCAGGCACTAAAAATAACTCCCCCATGATCAGAAGAACAGGAATTTCAAACTCTAATTTTATCTTAATACTTGAGAAATAATGTGAATATGCATACATTTATAGATGGTCCTTGAAGTGTTTTTTTTTTTTTTTTTTTTTCAATTATAGTCTAGTCACTCTTCTTCACAGTGTTTGAATATGCTCTCACCGGTAAGGTTATGAGGTGTTAGGGATTTTTCAGATTTTGTAGGCTTGCTGGGTGGTGTTTGTAAGTTTGTCTTCCAGTCCTTTGAAAAATACCTGTGGATCACGCATGCCTTAAAAGAGTTTTCTGTACTACTCTTACGGTAATTTTCTTTTCTATTATATTTTCTGCTACTTCCCCTAGTAATTCTAAGTTCAGAGTATTTAACTCTATTATTCACTGCTATTTTTCAGGCTTTTTTTCCAAATGAAGGTTTTATAGTATGTCAAATGCAACTCCATTTATTGAAAGGTGTATTGCATTGATATTTTGAAACAGTTTTCATATGGGTCTCACTGTAGGTGGAGGTTTCAAATATAATTCTAATGTATCCAATAATGCCCCAGCAAGAGGTACGCAAGTTCAAAGGGCTCTGAATTTAAAGAAACTTGTTAGGAAGTGAGATTTCATGAAATATTTTTTGAAAGATATTTTGCACAGTGAAACACTCGAATCATTACCTGTTTCTCTGGGGTTTTTTATTTTTAACATAAAAGGTTTAAGAATACAAACCTGGCTCTTAGTGTGCTTTGCCTCCTAGAATCCCCCACATCACGTGGAGGAAAGGCTGGGATCGAGCCTGCGAGGAACAGCGGTGAAGGAGAGGGTGTGTACTAGTGTAGGCTGGGGAGGCACGCTGTGAGGCTCTGGGCTGTCACGGAGATGGCGACATGGCCTTGTGTACAAGATAGATGGGCCACTGTGAGAGGTAGTCATCCAGATGACCTGAACTGCCCAGAAATTTTAAGTTCTTCACGTCCTGGAAGGCTTGAGGATGTCGTAGACTCACAGCCTAGGAGCTGCCCGGGGATCAGGACAGCACCGGCCCCTGCTCCACGGAGGAACACCGTCTGGGCTGTGTTCCGCTAGAGGGTGGAAATTCCCAGGGCGTGGGAAGAAGCTCGAGGTGGGAGGCTCCTTGTGGTGGGCGAGCACAGGCATCGGCCGGAGGCTTGTGCACAGGTGCGGCCTTTAGTCCTGGTGGTGTTGCTCTTCCCCAAGTGTTGATGGGGAAGCTTCTGACCCAGCTAGGCTGCAGCTATGATAAACACGCTTTCCAAGACGGTGCCCTCTTACCAGTAAACTCAAGGCCTTCATTGCTGAGCTATGTGTCCAGCTGGTTCTTTTATTCTTTGAGAACGTTTCTTGCTAAGTCACTTATTTGCCCAGTTTCAGCTAGAACTGTCAGTCCTCCTGCCTCAGCCTCCCAGATACTGGGATTGCAGGCATGCATCACTCATCCCAGCTTCACTATTTTGAGTACTCATGGAAGCTCAGCATTTTCAAAGCCTAGAAAGTCACCTCTGAGCCATGTGTTGGTGGTGATGTGAGGAGGTAAAATGTGTGTGAATACTCACTGCATGGAGGGGCATCTCAGGGAGAGGAAGAACAGGGGCATCCAAGGGTGTTCTTGCCAAGCCTGAAAACAGTGAGCCTGGAGTTTCTGATGAGAATAGGTACAGCGATGAGCACCATATAGGAGCCATCAGCAGTGTCTGTGGGGGGCACAGAAACCATTTCATGGAATTGAATGTATTACAACTACAGCATAGATTAAATCATGACCATTGGGTTGCAGGTTCAGATCTGTAGTAGAAAGGAAAAAAGAAATGCTTAGATAAGAAAACATAACCACAAGTAAATAGGACATCTGACATAGTTCTATTTGAGGGGTGACTCCACCAAATGTGGGAGCTTGTTGTCATTACATTCTTCATTATGTTATAAGTGGATGTCCAGGGTTGCAATCGAAGGCTTTAAATTGTGACCAGGAAAGGCAGCTATTGATGCATTTAGTTGCAGCTTTACTAAGAAAGATAGTTAAGGTAACAAGGCGACTAATTTGTGAGAACTTCAATGTATTCCTAAATGACTTGCATAAAAATTTGTCAGTGAACTTTACTTTCAGAGATGAGGTGTTTTTATTTTACTGAAAACAGCATTTTCTCCAGAGAACATCCTAACAACCAGCTACTTCAATGCTGGGCAATATTCATTGGATAAAAGTCAGTCACAAACAATGTCAATAGCTGACACTTGCATTGTGCTTTAAGGTTTACAAAGCAATTTGACATTCCTCATCTCCACTGAGAATTCTTTTCTTTCTTCATTCATTCTCCAGTGTCCTGTGCAAGGCTGTCTCTGCCAGTGTGAAGGAGGCATGCCCACGTTATCTCTTCTGGTATGGAGCTTATGGACATCAGAAATCAAAGGACATAGGGGATGGCTATATTATTATTCCTTTTGTAGAGATAATCCATAACTCAAAGAACGAAAGCAAGCAACTATGATTTAGAAAATCTATTTTTTTAACTTATGTCAAGAGAGATTTTTATTCAACTACTCTTTGAGTTCAAAGCAGGATAATTATTGATAACATTAATTGGTAAATTCCGCTGACCCTCAAACATGCCTATCTCACTTCATGTCATCACTCAGAATTGCTTTGTGGCTCCTGTTAGTCATCAAATTTTTGAAAAAAAAATTAACCTGCATTTTATTTGGAATTAATTTATACTTTCAAAGGATTTATCTGATTTCACAATATGAAAGCAATCAATGCAAAAACCGTAACTCAACAATATGACCAAAATTATTCCATTTATGCCAAACTTGTAATCACACCTTGGTCAGAGGCTGTGGGTTAATGCTTTCGAATACTGTACATCATTGCTAAGTATTTTGCCTAAGATTAAATACAGCTTTTTCTGTTCTTGGCTTAAAGCTGACCACCAGAGCCCATTGCTTAAGTGGTAAATGTTTTAGCATGGTGTATAAAGCTGTTTATGACAAGGGCCCTGACTGTCTTCCCTGGTGTATCGTCTACCTGATTCTCTTTTTATTGTACTTTATTTTTTATTTTATTTTATTTTTAGCGAAGGGTCTACAGTGTGTTCAGGGTCTCACTCATAGTGATCTGCCTGTTTACAGCCTCCCAAGACATGAGATTACAGGGGAGCACTACCAGACCCAGTCTCAATTGCCATCTCAGCATGCCATGGGGGCACAGCCAGCATGGCAGGCCCGGGGATTGAACCCCCAGCTCCTTCACCTGCTTGCAGGCACTTTAATCTGCTGAGCTATTTGACCAACCCTTACCTGATTCTTACTAATGCTAAAAATTATTAATAGATAATGGATATTAAAGAACATAAAGCTCAAAAATAACAAATATAAAACATTTTGATTAAATATATCAGTGTCTCAGTGCCTCAGGCAAGACACATAATTAGCTTTGTAATATTGAAATTTTCTCAGAGTAATAAATGTTTTTCTTTAGACCAGAGTTTGAAGCTCAGTCTTCCTGAAGTGTTTATTGTGAGGATGATGACATTTAGGAGAGTCTGTTGCTGCTAATGGAAACCACTTACTGTTTCCTTAGTTGTGTTCTTTGTCAGTGGACACATCCCAAAGGCCACAACTTGCACAGAGGTTTTACTGTGCCTCACTTTTGCAGAGGTTTCAGTCCGTAGTGGACTTGCTCCATGGAAGGGTGGCACCGTGGCCAGGAAGCAGTCCATGGCAGGGCGGCAGAAAGCACAGCAAGAGCGAGGGAGGAGGAGGGAGACCCACTGGCTGGCCACTGCCTGGCCACAGCCTCCCCAGGCAGGCTGCTCCTTCCAGCATCTCTGTCAGCTACGAGCTGGTCAGTGGCCTGCCTCGCCCATCACACTTCTCCTGATCCACTCTCTTCCCAAAATCTCCAGCCGTGAGCCCCTGAGGCTCTGGGAGAGAACTCTGGTGTAAGCATGGCAAGTTTATGATGCATAATGTTTAGACATGGTCTCTCCAGGTGGCCCTGAACTCGCTCTGCAGCCCGGGCTGGCCTCAGACTTGTGGCCATCTTCCTACCTCAACCTCCTGGGTGCTGGGATTATAACTGGGCACCACCACACACAGCAAAATTGTATATTCTGAAACTGCCACACCCTGTAAACCATGACTTAAATTCAGATTCTAAGAGATTGCCCCAACCAATGAGTGAGAGCTGAGTCTGACCTGAATTTCTGCCTTTGTTAGAAAAGATATTGTGCTCTTTTAGTCCCTGTTAGTTAAAAGAGACATACTCCTCCATTAGGGTAGTACAGGAAATGGTTTCATCATTAATTACGACAGTGTCTCATACTTAAATGATATTTATCAATATTTTCTTTAAAAGCACCAGACACTCTAGAGTGCAGCATCTCACTTCCTCCTCGGATTCTCACAGAAATGTTGGGTGATTTGCTTGTTCTATGCAGGGTGGGATCTGATTCCAAGCAGGCCCATCTTCACTCGCATCTCAGAAGCTGTCCTTTCAGGAGCACACACTGTTGTTTCCAGCACAAGCACCAAGGTTGGCACAAAGCTTTGATGTGAGGCCGTGGCCCATCGTTACAGATGTTTTTAACACTGAGCACTTACCTGGGACCTCATGGACACGGCCTCCAATATGGACTTTTCAAACTAAAATATGCTTCTTCAAAATGGGTTCCAAATCTTTAGTATTTGTAGCCAACAACAATTAGACAACAGTCAAAACAAAACAAAACACACAAACAAAAAAAATTTTACCTTGCCTTTGTAAATCACATTTTCTGAGCAAAAGCTCTCTGTAAAAAGATCTTCTGTCCACTTGGGCCATGGGAAAATATTAGGTGAGAGATCCCAAACTGCTAACTCAAAGGTCTTCTGGAGTCTCAATTAGAATATCATTTCTGATACAGTATTTACAAAGTTGTTATCAACAATCAACTGTCAAATCCCACATCTGCCTTAGGTAATCCTCCCAAATTCTTTTGCCAACCAGAGACCACAGCTGACCACAGCATCGTTTTAAAGATGAGGAGCACAAGGTTCCAGCAGAGTAGGCGCAGTTAGAAATTATGTCACTGAGAATGATCAAGCTAGTATTGTATTCTCGCCTCTTGGCCTCTGAGGGTCACCTCCATCCTTGTCCGCAAAGCTGCATGGAGGGTGGGTCTCTTCTGATGGATGGTAGACAGAAACTTCTCAGATTATGATACATGTTGGAATCAAACTTCCTAAGAATCATTTTGTGAAATGAATAACCCATTTCTAAAATATCTGCCTTATTGTAAACTTAGCTTTTTCAGAATGAGAGGGAAATTTGAACTATAATTATAACCTAAATTAACTTTTAAATTAAACCAAGTGGCTTAACGTTACTGACATTTTAAATTACTGTATTCATTTGAAATAATGATATTTTAAGGGTTTCAAGTCAATAATGATGTTCTTAAAGTTTTCTGTCTTCTATCCTGATTTGTGTCATTTAATATTTTATTATCTCTATTAACTTGAAAATGATTTTTGGCATGTTTTCAGCATTGGAGGCTACAAAAGCAAATATTTTATCTTTCCAAGTTTATGAAGAGGCACTATTTAAAGCTTTATGTCAGTCTTCACTGAAGTGGCAGAACACATTTTTTCTTTGATTCATCTAGAAACCTTCTTCAGCATTGTTCAAGTGCTGGAGGAATCGCTGTCTTGTTAATGACATTTACAGTCAAGGCTGCCTGTCCTGCTCACCGCAATCTGGGAGCAACAATGAAAGCAGTCAAGTTTTGGCACAAAAGGAGGCCAAATGCATGCACTGTTTTTTAATCTTCCTTCCTAATGTCATAAGCCATTTGCTGGCATATTATGCTGAGTACTGATCATTATCCAAGCACGTATCATATAGATACATCTTGTAGCTTCCAAATTAGTATTCAGTTTTCCTGTCATGTATGAATTTCCCATTAAAACGTTGACATCCACATTATTATAAATGTGGTGATGACCAGCGCTTTCCTATGGGTCGATAGGTGAATGTGCATCTGAGAAGCCACCCTTGGGTGATCCGTTTCCTGAGGCCTAAACAGCAATACAACACCCTCACGTGTATTTGGACAGGTCAGTGACTTAAAGAGTGGCTCTCGGTGATAGGAGCGCATTAGCTGAGAGCTCCTGACAGATGATGCCACAGGCAAGGGACGATTCCTTTGGGCACATTGGCTTATAAACCTTAAGGCGGTCTAAGATGGGGGTAGAAAGATTTCCACTCTGTAGCCTGGGTGCATGAGCGCTGTGCAGAGTAATTGGACCAACGTGACAGTTTTAATCTTAGAAATTCTTGTTTCAAGAAGACACCTATTCTTATAATTAAAAATCTGCCTCTAGATTCTTCAGATGATTTCTCAGGCCAAGGAACCATCAGTAAGTTCATGTGCATTTAAATACTTTCTTACTAGCATGATCCCAAGATAGCTTCAGCTCCTGCTTCCCTCAATGTACCCACAATGCTTCACCATGCTCTTCACTGAAGGCCCCCCTGCTGGTTTGAATACAAGGAGGTCTTCTGCTCAGGAATGAAAAAATACAGTGACCTTGGACATCCTTTGAACCCTTATTAAATTAGCTCTGAATAGTTATGTTTTTGTAAAAGAAAATATTATCCAGGAACAGTGTATTTGACCTGTGCTGCACGATGCCTCTGGCATAGGGGAGATTCTGTGGAATAAGCATTGTATGAGTAGCGCTGATAATACCCTTGCCAGCCAGCAGGCTTTGCTTCCTTTACCCTCAACAGTGTGATAGGTACTTGTTTCTGGTTGCAGTGGATTATGGGTAAGGGTGTGAAGCAAGTTGGAAGGTGTTTAAAACAGGAAACATAAGAATGGCTGCCTTCCCTCAGACCCCAGCCTGCAAGGCCCGTGGGCTTGGGCCTGTTGCTAGCATGTGCACAGCCAGCGCTGCTCGCTTAAAGCCTTCCTGTGCTTTTCTGCTTGGGCAGCAGACTCATTTCCCATCCCAACCTGCCTGAGGATATCCTTCTAAAGCGTGATGTGCATCTACTAACTTCTGATTGGAACTCAGTGCTCAAAAGAAAGGTGGCTTTCTTATGGCTGCGTTTTTAACTTCCTGACTTTAAAAATAAAATTAAAGATTCAAATCTTTTCTGGGTTCCTTTTGGCCCAGCTAACATAGACTGTTGTGTTTTTTGGAAGCCATCAAGCAGCAGACTAGAGTTACATCTCAGAATTTGAACTTTTTCTCCTGTGAAAAATTCAGAAGCCTCCTCAACAGCAAGCTCTATTCTCCTGGAGCTCCTAGCCTGCGTGTGTCTTCCAAATACAAGGGCTAGGCCTTTTAGCTTCATTTTTTTACTACTGTTTTAAATGCTCTGTGGTGCTGTAAGGGGACTGACTATGTGCATATAGAAAGCTTCATATAAATATGGAGTCTTAGAATCAAAGAGCCAACCAGGAGCCTTTGTGTCTCCTGCTCCCTCAAATGTCTCACCCTTTGACTGACGCGCAAGGTCTGCTGGGATACATCGACACGTCTTCCTCAAAGCATTTCCACTCTGCAGTTTTCTAGAGTCTTCTTTCTGAATTTGCAGGATGTGCTCTTATGCAGAGAGGTAATGGGCAGCAGCGTGATTATTGTTATTGCCAACACAATAAACCGTAACTGAGCAGCCAGTTCATTCTGCAGCAAGCAAGTGGGGCGTATCAAACAAACCCGGCCTTTGGCACTACCGTACGGACTGTGCATCTCAAAATGTAGCTCACCCCATTCATAATTAGGCGTAAATATCCAAGTTGTATTTAGAATAAACAAAGTTTCTGTATTTACCCTGACCTAAGGGATAAATTGCACCAAAAATGAAGCAGTGACAGGAAATTTTAATAAATTAGAAGGCATTCAGTGACCTAATAATCAGTTAATACTGTAGAGTGCTGTTGTCCTCAAGAAGTATGAATTGCCTCTTCCATGGTCTTGTAAGTCAACTTTACCATACATACAGTTATTCTCTTTGAAACTCCGAGTATGGAAAAATAATAAGATGCTAAAAGAAACATTTGGATTTCCATATGAATGTGTGTCTTTAGTATTTTATTTTTATTTTTAGAAATAAAAATGTGTGTGCTGAATAAGCCAAGTAAGACTAAATGTTTGACAAATCAAATCTTTGTTGAAGTTACAGTGTGCAAATCTTTATCGATTTTCCAGCACTTCTGTATGCAGCGGCTTCTTGCTGCAGTTATCTCTCTCCAGGAACAGCACAAATCTTAGGCAGGTGCACTTGGTTTCTCTGCTCTCTTATTTTCCACTCAAACGATTCTCCTCAGCCACCCCTTTCACATCTAAATTTGATAATTAAGTGCAAAAGATAACATTGCTGCCCAGTAGCTTCTTTCCAGCTGCTTGGCAGCGCTAGTAGGTGCTGATATTGCTAGTGCCGGAAGAATTCTCTTGGGTTTGCGCACTCTGTTTTTCAGGAACTGGATGTCACGCCTCACCATACGGAGCCTAGGGAGTGTCCTAAGCTCTCGACAATGAGTTTGTGACATGTCACACTGTTATCCTGAGTGAGCGCACAGAAGAAATCTCGGGTGCACAAAAGACTGTTTTTAAGCTTTGACATGCTTCATGTATGCAGAGTTCGATTGTAGACATCAGGACTTTCCAGGCCAGGATGGCTGCTTATTATGATTTTTCAATTTTTTAAGAAATAGAAAGACATTCATTATTATTGTTTGTTAGTCTTTTTGTGGCACACACAGTTACATATGTTCATTGTAGTGATTAACAACATGGAGGCACTAATCGTAGAAATTTGAGATGAATTTCATATTGACAGATCCTGGATACCATAGGAGGCCTTAGGTTTTTTTTCATATCCTTAGTTCTTATTAATACTGCCCAATAATCATTATAAAGGTTAATATCAAGTGATATTAAGATAGAACTTGAGTTCTGCACATAAACATTGCAGATATTCTCATATCTATATTTTTCTTAAAATTTATCAATATCTTCTACCTCAGGTATTCAACAGGCATAGTCAACATGGTAAATTTATAAAAGTTCAAATCGTTTCAACTTTTTGTTTATTTGTTTGTTTTTGGTGGAACTGGGGATTGAATTCAGGCCTTTGAGTTTGCCAGGCAAATCATACCAAATTTAAATCCAATAAACAGTGATGAACATTGTATTTTCACATTAAATGTCTGATTTACCATAGGACTCCTTCATAACCCTGAAGCAGTGCAGGTCTTTGACTGTCCGTATTGGGGGGTAACAGCACTAGAAAATTGTACAACACTTTCGGTTAAGAAGGAAAGAAATGAAAGAAGGTGAATAAAGAAGGTCCTTGGCAACTGTTTAGAGGGTCTTGGCATCCAGATACAGTACAGGGCTGATGGAACTAAAGGGGCTACCTTCCACTGTACTTCAGACTATTCCTATGAGAATGGGCTAGAAATGTAGTCTCAAAACTTTCCTTACTTTGAAAAGAAGAAGAGAATTGCCTAGTTCCCTTTCTGTCAAGCTAGCTTTTTGATAGTGGCCAGTGGGCCTCAATATTTACTCCATTTTTAAAAAATATGGCATGGTTGAATATGCTTTCGTATGTTTAGGGACCTCTATGGTTTTTGAAGTGTTTCTTTAGCTTCTTAAATTGCTATATTGCCTGTATAAATCTTTTTACCAATTTTTAATTGGATCATGCGCTTTTATCTTAATGGTGGCAAAATTCATGCATTTACTATAGAAAGTGGTGGTTTTTCTTCCATTTAACTGTTCTTTTTCTGCTGCTGCTGGTGTTGTTGTTGCTATTCATTATTTGTGATAAGATCTTGTCACTGGTCCAGGTTGGCCTGGAAGTGTCTCATTCTCCTTTCTTGGGCTGAGGCTAGAGCTCAGTGGCACAATGCCTGCCTGGCAAATGTGAGGTCCCTGCTACCAAAAACCTTTCCTGGTGCTTTTTAATGTTATTGATATGCTACTGTCTGTTTTTCAGTGAGGGCTGTTGCTTTCTGAGTTAGGTTTTACATTGGATAATAATGCTGGCTGGTGAACTACATGAGCAGTGAGCACCCAGCTTCTGTCTCTCTCTCCAACCTTGGTGACACGTCTTGTGGTGAAGGCTGCACACCTAGGTGTCAGGTGTTTAGCAGCGCTATTGAGCAGACCTCACAGACCTTGACTCTAGGGGTAGAATTTTTTTCTGCAGCTGACCAACAAGGACAGCTACAGAGCTTTCCATCTCCTGGCTCCCTCCACATTGCTAGATCTATGTTTCATGCAAAACAGCTGGATAGGTGGTGCCTGACTCAGACCTGTGGCTCAGGCTAGTGACCTCCTCTACTGTGACCTGAAAGACAGCTCTCCCTCTCTGGCCCTTGCCCCTGCTGGGGTCCTGAGGGTTGCCCCAGAGGAAGGCCGAGTTCTGGGTCTTTGTGCCCTCTGAAGTGCTGTAGCGTGGAATGATGTTTCCTAGGCTTGAAATTAACTTTTCTGTTCGTCTGTCTTAAAAATTATTCAATGAGAGTAAATAAGAATAGAAAAACAATCTTGTATTTTATTCTTTTACCAGAACATGTGTAAGTTACTGTACATTGCCATTTTTTACAATAATTTAATAAATTAATTGCAAAGTAATGTGCTACCTATGATAGATTTCTCTAATGCTGAAATTCAGCCATATGCCCAAAAATGTAACCTGAGTTCTGTGCTCTAAGAGTCTGACCCATAAAACCTTGCTAATGCGTGTTTCTTTCTCTCCTGTGGTTTAAACTTGTCCTAACATATTTTAAGCCTTTCCTGGGTTAGACAGGGAGCACCATTTTCAGTAGGATGAAGGGAAATAATAGAATTTTATGGAAATAACCATCTCTAAAAAGGGCTATTTGAGTGGCTATTCAGGTGTCAAGGGAGAAATAATGCACTGGGCCAGTCGCCCCTAGTTTCCTTCTGCTGGTGCTCACTGGTAGGCAGCATGCGTGCTGGCGGCTGCTGGGAGACAACCACCTCTGTTCTCTGGGCTAACAAAGAGAACAGACTAAAGGTTCCACAGGGGACCAGTGATCTGCGGAATCTAAGTGGAGACAAGAAACAGAAAGAAGGGATTCAGAAGAGAGCATCTTAAGTGAATAAATCAGACCTGCATGTGTAAACATAGTGTTGTATCCCTAAGAAAGGGGGAGCTGGATCTGAAAGGTACAAAGATACTGGGAAAGGGAAGAAGCAACAGGGATGAGGGAAAAGTTAACAGAAGTTAGGGACAAAGAAATACATATGTAAAACACAGAACTCTGAATACTTGGATAATTGTACTGCTGATTTATTCTGGTCTACTGAAAGGAGCAGCGAATGCTTAAATTTTTTCTTTGCTTTTTAACTTTTCAGTTTTGCATACTTTTATCTGAAAATCTGAACAACTAATCTGAAGACAATATGCAATACTGCAACCATTGTTGAATTACTGTAATTTTGTTTTGTGAAATTCTGTATGATTTCTACTTTTTTATTATTTTTATTCTCATAAAAATTTTTAAAATTTCAAGGAATAGTTTCTTAAGTCAACAGTATAGGGCAATTTAAATAGATTGAGGAGGTAGGTGAATAGAGAAAATACAAATAATAATGTCTTCTTTAGTCCAAAGTAAAAAATTTAAAACTAGTTCCAGTGAGAGAGGAAAAACTGATACAGAATGCTAATTTTACCTTCAATTTATGCACAAATGAAACAAAAGTTTGACTTCAAATATTAGTGGTGAATGTCAAAAGGAAAGAGCTTTCTAAGTTATTCAGAGTAGACCATACTATTAAGCACATGATTTTTCTATGCATACACTATATTTTGCTGGATACCTGTTGGCAGTTGTAGAGTGAAACCAAACAAACAAAAAAAGAGTTAAGAGGGTTTCACACCTGTCTTATCTCTTCATCAAGTAACACCAAGTGTTTTTTATTCTGAAGTGGAGCTCTGGGGCCACATGACTTACATCTGTGGCTCCTGTCTTTATCGAATTAAAAGTGCCTGCCATACCCTTAGCCTGCCACAAATACCATTTGTTTTCCTTTTCCTGAACTATCAATTGTGATAGCTTAGATACTACAATCTTTATTGAGCCTATTTCTTCCCGTTATTGAGCCTGCTTAATGTTGGGTAGCTGGACCAGCTGACCCTTATCAGCTTTTCCAAATCTAGACTGCCACAGTTACTCACTTAGGCATCTTGGTCTGATAGCTACAAACCATATGAACTTGCAGAGCCTGCTTGGCATTGTTCATCTATTTTAGTGCTATCTGTTAAAATCAAGACAGGAGGTATCATTTCTTTGATGAGGATACACAGCAGCATTGGCACCTGGGAAGCACAGAGCCAGCACTGGCTGTGCACCTATGCTATGTCGAGTAATTTGCTGGAAGCTACTGGCCTAGATAGAGTCTTGATGACATCATGTCTATCTGCAAGGAGCTTTGGAGCTTAATTGGGAGGCGAGATAAAGATAACACGAAGCGACTGGAAGACAGAGAGCTCACAGACCGTGTTCCATTGGAAGGGCTAACGTTGTGCCACAGATGTCGTCGGGGTGGTCTGTGCTGCGGGATCAGAGCAGGAAGGAATCACTCCCGGGATTGCTGGTACCGGGGCTAATGAACCTTTCGTGGAGAGATTGCCTCAGAGCCCGGGAGCTCAGTTATGTTCCATCGCTCCAGGCTGTATCTGGCACTCCCCAGCTATTCTATAAACTGTCCTGTTAATAGCGAAGATAGAGATTTGGAAGGACAAATCCTCCTCGGTGATTAATTCCATAAATGTTCTTCAGGTCACCGGTGGAGTGCTAACCCTAAAGAAGACAATGAGAAAGCTAATTTTTGTGTCTTTAAGGAGCCATGATTTATGCTTATGAAAATTAAATATCAATGCAGATCTCAGCCATAACTCTCCTATTTAAGCCCAACTCTCCTTCCCAGTGTCAGAGCATGTCTATTTTCACAGAATTTTTCTACTCTTTCCCCTGTTGGATTTCTGTCTTTTGAAAAGTCACGTTACTTAATGTCTATAAAATGAAGTGACGAATGTGAAACATTTTGAGCCATCAAGTGTTTAAGATGATATTTTTGCTACTGGGGCTCTTAACTGGGCCTGCACTGTCTCCTGCCCCTATAAAAGTGGTGCCTGAGTCTTTCATGTATTCTCCACAGTGCCTCATATGTTATGGGTATTAGATAAATAGATCCTGTCTCTTATTAATCAAGTACCAAGTTTTGCCAATGCCATGTGAATCCAAACAGAAAAACAAACTAACATGTACCTCTCAGTAGGCCATAAGCATCTGTCCTTTTGAAAATTATGAAAGGGTCAATAGTTTTAGTGCTTCCCACTTTCAATTTTGGTACATAAGGATGTTTTGTAGAAATTGTACAATAGAAGTACTATTATACTAAAGCTTGCTTCTTACACTGAGGAAATATATGCAGTACAGTTACTCTTCTGAGAGCTTTATGCTTTCTATATTTTTAGGACATGTACATTTAACAGTATTTTTTTAGAAAACGATGAATGCAGTTGACCCTTTGAAAGGCAGACAGAGACAAAATTCATTAGCCATTGATCACAGCAGGTGTCGAGTCAGAGGCAGGATTGCTGTATTTATGCTTAACTTGCTTTTGCAGATACCTCTCCTATCTGTTTTATTTGTCGGCTTCTCTACTTAGATGAAGAAAGGACTGATTATTTTTTTTCTCTTTCTCTGACAACCTCACCAATACATTAGCCTCTGAAAAAGAGAGTAACAGTAAGCCTGTACAAAAGCTTGCTCTGGGAGTTCTTTGATGAAACACGATCATAAGGTGTTCACAAAGCAGATAATTAATTCCCTCGGTAGCTGCATTATCTGCACAGAGATTAAGCTGAATACTCTACCAGTTTTGTACTCCAAGGGAGAGTCAGCAATGCTTTCTGTACTCACTTATTAGAGGGATTTTGGCATAATCCAGTGGCGTTATGCTCTTATGGTTTCTTAAAGACCAGACGATCCCTTGCATGGCACCCAACTAGAAGCCCTCCTTCTCTGCAGCAGACTAGTGTGTAAAGGTCCACTAGCCAGAACAGAACTGAAGGCAGACAGAAAGATGGGAAAGTAGGCAGGGACAGAGGTCACCTTGACCGCTCCTGTGGCTGCTGACTTGTTCCTTGTTCCTCCTCCCAATTCCTTCTACTGTTACTGTCGCTCCACAACCAAACTCTTCCTTGGTTCTTCTATGAGAAAACAAAACAAAACATTTTTGTACTGTCCACCTCAGATCCTTCACCCTGGTTGTTCTCACTTTTCTTAAGTGTGGTAAGCGTAGGGGTTGATTCCTGCTTTCTTCACTTAGAAGCATATTGAATTAACTCTGCTTCAGGGTGGTTCCCGGAAACCAGAGCCAGTGAACTCTAAAATAATCCTCTTTAAGTGACCCATTTCCCCACGTAACTTTAATGCTCTCCTGTATGCACATGAAGAAGTGACAGTAGTCATCTTTTAACCCAGGGAATTTATTGCTAAATCAGGACGTTAACTTTCATGACTTTCAAGTAATTTGTTCTGAATGTGAATGAGTTCGACGAAATGGATGCACGTTGAAAGACAAGCTCCTCTGGTCTGGCGCCACCTGTTACCTCTTTTTTTTCTAAGTAAAAGCTTCAACCTTATTAATCTACAGGAATTAGGAAATCCTCAATAGCACCTTTGTATTTAGACTCTTAACTTCATCTCACAAGTAGTTGGTGATGTTAAAATAGTTAAGAAATTACACCTGATCTTGTTCTCATTTCATGTTTCCAAAGACAAAATTATTAGAAGTTACTTAAAGGTATCTATCATGTGCTTCTAGTGATTTGTACAGAGCACTGACAAAATCATTTAAGAAACTTGAGACAGTTTTGGAAGTTATCCTTGGGTTGGAATATTTGATAACATGTTCTGCTCATTTATCCCTTGTGTAGATTTATTACTCCAGTTTGGATGTGTTTTCTTACTATATCTTGCTATCGATCACATTTTCCTACTCATGGCATTCCTGATATTTTTCCTTGCCTTCCCTCTTGCCTATCTTACTTTATTTAAACAGGGCTATTTTATCCTTTACCTATTCTTAGTTCTTACTTTACTTTGAAAGTGCATTTTTATTTTAGAAGAGTGTCTAGTTTTCTTGTATATAATATGTTAACAAATCCAAAGACAGAGCAAGTGTTCTGCTGTGTTGTCTGTTCAGTTTTTCTGTATGTGCCTGTGTGTGCATTCAGTTGTGACTGACACGTTTTATTTTGTTTCTACTTTCTTTCTTTAATCACTAGGGATTTTTCACCTTTTTATTGAAGGAAAAGCTATAAATCCAAATCTCATTGAGAATTAATTTAGATGAATATTTATTATATTCTTAATTGATCAATCTCTTGCATAGTTGTTCAACTGCATGAGGTAGTAATTGCTTTCTATAGAAGGCATTTTGATGCATTAGGAGAAATATAGCAGTTTGAAAGCTTCACTCAATAAAGTAGGCACATTAAATCTTAAGAGCCATATGTTACTGAGATTGAGAATAATGGAAATTATAACAGTCCATTGATTTGGCACCGTGTCACTGGCTAGTTCATGTGTGTCCAAACCATGACAGCAATCTCTAGACCAATCCTGGTTAGAGAATTCTATTGTGGTTTGGTTCCAAGGCAAGTAGCTGATCAATAGAGTACTAGGAGTCTCTCAGAGCAACCAGCACCCATCACGCATGTTGAATTAGGAGTGAAGACTGAGGCTTAAACAACGTGGAGATCTCTAGAAGGATGCATGTCTGACTTCTTGGTCCAATCTCATTGGTTTTCTTCTTGGTTTATTCTTTCTATACCTTTATACCCAGGAGCCAAATCATTTAGAAGTTCTGTACTCTATTCTAAATGTTGATTTTTAGAAATGTTTTAGCAACTTAAAATTCCTGCAATATACAGATAGTCACAAAGTGTAATTAAGTCTAGTATTATAAGATACAAATGTCCCAAATCAGCATTGTCATTGTATTCGAAGACCTATTAACTGTCTACATATGATTGTTGCATTTGGAATCCTCTTTAAGGTGAGTAGTGGAAATCATCCTAAATTTATCCACTTGGTTTTTGTACAGTGGGTGTGTGGTGCCACTTTGCAATAAATGCATTATTTTTTATTGCAGTAATATATGAGATGTTGCAGAAAGGAAATCTTTTAAGATCTAAGAAATTACTGAAGGGACCCCTAAATGTTCTTCTTGATTGTAACATCATGACCCCAGACAAATCATGTGCTGCATGTGTGTGCCTATGTGTGTGCATGTGTGCATGTATTCTAGCAGCTTTCTGGTGAACCCCTAACTAGTGTTTGAAATAAAAAACAGTGTAATAGATGAGATTCAGCTGGTGCATACAGAATTATTGCATAACCCACAGAAAACAAGATTTTCTACCCTGTTATGTGAAAAGAGAAGTGACATTTCAGAAGTTGCTATTAGTTAGCCAGAGTAAGAGCATTGTGGTTCATCTGGTTGTCTAGAAAAAAAAAAAAAAAAACACTTTAAATTCTCTGCCCAAATCCACAAACATAGGAGCATTAAGAAAGAAACAATTAAATACCTGTGGTTTAGGGGAACATGTGCAGGGAGACCTTTGGATGAGAATAGCCACAGAGCTGATCTTTCTCAAGTAGAAAGGTAGCGAATAAGGGACCATTGCAGCTACATCTGTAGAGAATGTGCTGTGACTTTTTCTCATATTTTTGCAACACAAATTGACTGCTAGAATCAGGTAATTAATACCTTTTGGGATCTGAGTCATATTTGTGATAATAGACCCTACCGAAGCACAGAATAATTTGTTTCGAATGAGTCTGTTCTTCTAAGTAGGAATTATTTTAACATGTATTCACAAAACAAATCAGCCAAGGTGGTTTTTGCTTAATAACATTTATCCCAACCCTCTTTTTAGTATAATGGCAATAATTATAGTTTTAGAATGAGAAGACCTCAGTAATTACATAACTAGGCTTGAATGAATGAAGGGCTCATTTTAGACTGTTGTTGCTGTGGATTTTTGTCTTGTATTGATTTTGGGTAGAATTGCTAGACCAGGCATGTAGGGTATATGATTTCACGGAATAAGAATGTTAACTGCTAGTCATGCATATCCCAAAGTCTATTCATTATTTTCTCTATGTCATAATTTTCCATAATCATGCAAAACTGTCATATGTAATGTAGTCTCTACTGTATCACTTTAGTTTACAACCATAAAATATAGCAAAACATATAGAAATTCTGTACAATTATTAAAGTATAATAAGAAAGAAACAAATATTCTGCCAAATAAATCACTGCATGCTCCCTGGTAAATGCTTCATGTTCCATGTACTCTGGGATCTAGTTCAAAGTTAGTGCCAGCTTTAGTGGTGTGTCACATAAACTCAAAGAACAGAGCTGGAAATGACCGTGGAGAGTGCCTGAAACACCCCTCCTCATTTTCAGAAGAGGATGGTGCAGATTATGGGAGAGTCTGCTTAAAATCTGCAGAGCCGCAGAGCCAGGAGCCAGGCCCAGATCCATACTTTCCTGGTGCAAATTGGAGCACTTCCACATGGCCTGATGGCTTTCTGAGTTCATCTGCAGTCTTCCTTTGACTCATCTCAGCATAGACGAGGAGAATGTATCAGTGAACACTCCGTGCAGATGGAGCGCTGGGGAGAGGAGTGCAGGGCTCCACTCAGAGAATATGGAAGATCTATTTTAACATTTTTTACATTGTTAACATTTTTTCCAAATTAAGTGAACCAGTCTGGGGATAGAGTTACCCTCAGTGCTTCTGTTTGCTTTAGGACATCACATCTGCATCATTGCAGGTGACAATACACAAGGCTACTGTTCCCTGTGAGAGTGTTTGTGCCTTGTAGCTTTTCCTTCACATGGGCTCTTTGTTCTCTGTTAACTTCACATTCCATTGACTAGAAAATAATCTTGCTGCTTTCACAAGAGTCATAGGAGAGTTTCATTTTGCCACTTTTCAATTTAACTGCTGGAGAAATGAACCTCTGGGCTTACCTTGGAGGCTTCTTTGTTACCTTAGTTTGTTAAGCTATGTCTGTCAGAACCCACTGAACAATTAGAGAATCGGTGGATGTGGCTGCATGTGTAGGGGCACTTTTGTCCAGGGCAATATGTACTGAACTCTCTGATTGGCTGTGGAAAATGCTGCACTTGGGTGGTTGTAGAGCATGGGTTGCTTCTGAAATACCAATGCTCAAAACAAAGCTGTGTAAGTCAGAAGAGTTCATAATTTAATTAGGAGACTGATTATTTCCACCATGATGTGAAACCAACCTGGGGCCAGAAGGATGTTAGAAGACTCAGTGAAACCTACCCAGCCTTTTAGATGGCTATTTCCTCCTTTCCTTCTCAATTCAGAAGAAGAAAGATTGTACAGAAGTCATTAATTGCATATCCCCCCATGGCCCTGAATTTAACATGCCTCACAATTGAGTCTGCACTTTGGAGCAGGCCTAGAGATCTAGGAGCAATAGATCGCTCAAGGATTTTTAGTGTCTTTTATTTCTGATTTCTTTTCCTTTGGAGAGGTACACTTTTTTACTTTTTATCCCACTGAAACTTGTGTTCCACAGATGGCTTGCATAGCCTGGCTCTTTTCCAAGTGCTGCTGGCTCACATTATTCTGGTGGTATCTTCTTTGCTGGGGTTTCTTTTCCCCAAGTTCGGTTTGTGACTTGTTTTGGTTCAGCTGGGTAAGATGGGTTCTTTCCAGGGAAAAGCTTAAACTTCTTTCACTGCTTGTGCTTGCACTGCATGAAAGAAAGCATCTGAGTAAGAACCGCTGGCCTTTTCTGTGTCTCTTGACTTGTCTGTCTCTGTGGAACATGGCTGAATTCTGCAGAACAGGTTCCAGATGGATAGAACCTCACTGTTAAACTCAACAGATCTTTAAATCTTCCTAAATGAGTGCTGCGTATATTTCTGCAACTTGTGTGTGTGTGGACTTGGGGCCACTCACATAGTCACTGCCATGGAATTTCATATTTAATATATTTTTCCAGGAATTAGCAAATAAATGTCATGATAAAGGCATTGTAATTTTTAACAAATGAAAGGTGTTTGGAGATTTCCTTTACTTTGGCCAAAGGAATCCTGTAGGCTTCCCGGACCCATGCCTTAGAGGCTTAGCAGCCACAGGAGGCCTACGGATCAGAGTCCCCACTGTGACACTCTGGCCATGCACCCAGCAGGCTGCGTGATGAAGTGTGAGGGATCCTTTCATTGGTACTGACTGGGCTTCTGCACACCTAGCCTGTCACTACTGACTGGTGCAAGACAGGCAGGAAGTTGGGCTTCCTCTAAGAAGGGGGATCTGAGGCTGAACGCAACAGCTCCATTGGGTCCCATGGCTCACCTGTGGCATAGTGGCTATGCAGTAATCTGCTCACTGCGGTGCTGTCACGTTGAGGTGAGCTAGAAGCTCAGCAAGTGCAGGAAGGGAATCAACTCAGCACGATGAGTCACGCAAACTACAGTATTCAGAGAACCAGTAGTAACAGAAAAAGAAATGCGGGAACAGTAGGCATTGTGAAGACTTTCCATTAAATATTTCTCAAAATTATTAGAAAAAAGAATTGCAGGTATTCCAATAACAAACATCAAAACTTCACAGGAGTTCTGGGGACAGTTCACATTAAAACTCAATGTTCCATTTTAATATTGTTTTATTTTATTTTATTTTTTTGGTGGTACCAGGGATTGAACTCAGGACCTTGCACTTGCCAGGCAAGCACTTATTCCACTGAGCTATCCCTCCAGCCCCCATTTTTATGTGGTGTTAAAGGCAATGAGACACAAATTAGCCATGTTTATTACTTAAGGTGTTGCAAAAATATTTCAGGAAATCCTCTTAAACTTTTCATTTGAACAGCCCTTGCTGTTTACAGCTTGATCAACTGGCAGCATTCCGACGTCCTTCCATATATACCTACATATGCTAAAAATTACAGGACTGCAAAAGTAATAACCTCATTGGAAGAAGGAGGCTGAAATCAAAGCTGGACAAACTGTAGTGCTTGTACATGTTGTGTCTTCCCTGAAGTTTCCCGTCTCAGTTCAGTGTGCGTTCCCTTTCCAGGTCAAGACCTCGAGTGATCAACATTCCCCATCTTCCCTTCTCCATGAAAGTCCTCTCATGGTATCCTGTCCGCCTCTCGCACCTGCCTACTTCTGTTATTACCCACTGACCAATTTTCAGTTTGAGTCCCTGTTTATTTCTCTTTTCATGAATATAACCTCTCCATGGGCTTCTTGCGCAGCTTCTTCCATCCATCCTGCTTTCTGTAGAGAATCATGACAATCTTGATAAAATTCCAAACTAATCTTGGCATTTCTCTAATTAAATTATTCCACTTGGCCTGCCATTGTGACATAAACTTCACATTTCGGAACATTAGTGCTATTTGATGTGTAGAATATCATTGAGAAGAGGATAAGCACGAGATAGTAAAAACTGCAGTAGCTGCTTTCTACAGGGTGGCTGACCAGGGCACACGGCTGTCTTATTTTCCTTCAAGCTTACCCAGCATCCTTTTACCTCCCATCTGGTTTTGGGTTCATGTCTGTTAGGTATGAACCCACACAATCAACCAGCCCAGGCATTCTAGTGCAAGTAGATTTATTGAGGCATCCAACAGGCTGGCTGTCTAGGGGACCAAGACAACAGTGAATAAAGGGGGGACAAGAGACTTCATAGGATCTTCTAGGGAAGGTGATCACAGGCTGGAACAGCTGAAGGAGAGCCAGTCTTGGCAGAGCTACCTGGTCTGTGGGGGGCCTTTGATGTTAATAAAGAAGAGTTTTGTGGTTGCTTGCCCAGGTCAAAGTCAGGTGGACCTGTTCTGTGGTTTTGGGTTTGGCACTGCGTGGGACCCAGGGGGAGAGAGTGTGGGGGCAGGGGGCCTGGGAAACTTTGAATGCTGACCTATCCATGTCCAATGAAGCTATCATGGCATGCTAACTGAATCCACTCCATGCTTCCTACTCATAGTGTAGGGAGTGTGAATGTTAGATTTGATGTTGGTAGGACTGCAAGGCTCCCTGGCCGTGCTCCTGAGGCACTGCCCCGGAGGGGTGGAAGGGCGTGGATGTAAAAGGAATGGCCCTTGCTAACTCTTTATGATGATGAACAGGAAAATACATATTTCTTATGAGCAGTTCATGGCAGGAGAACCCTAGCACGGTGACACATGTCTAAAGCCCCAGCCCTTGGGAGACAGAGGCAGGAGGACTAGGAGTTTCAAGGCCAGGGCCATATAACAAGAACCCTCATTTAAAAATGATATTAAATTAAATTTAAAATAAAACAGCAGGATAATAAAACATGCTTGAAAATTTGGTGTGACATTTAGAAATAGCTTAACACGTAACATATTGTCAGGAAAAAATTTTCACTTTCTATTCTTTTCAAAACCCTTTTTTTTGGGACCAGGGATATAGCGTGCCTGCCTGGCAAGCACAAGGTTCTGAGTTTGTCTCCTGGAACAACAACAAAAAAAAGGTAAAAGAAAAAAGAAACCTTTAAATTTATGTTAATTATTTACTTACATAGGAAAAAATAACTTCTCAGCATTAAAAATTCTCTTTAGTTTGGAGATTATTTATCGTTTATTTTGGTTTGAAGTTTTTTTAGTTAGCAGAGAACTAAAAGAAGTTTCTTTTGGGTCATTTTGCAAGGGGAGGGAGTTAATCATTGATTTCCATTTTATTCTGTGTTGTTATTCTACTTTATCTGTTCCCTGTGTGGTATTAGTTATCCAACCCCTCAACTTCTCTGATCAGAGAATATATTTTATTCCCTGATATATCTCCATATGTCTTCTACTTACAAACTTATTTCCATATATATTATTTTCGTGCCTTATATGTTATTTTAAACATCCACTAAGCTCGAGAGAAAAGCGTGTCGGTACATATGGTTACCTGAATATATGCAGACGCTACTGCCTGTGTGGCAACGGAAAATAAAACTTTTAGTTTTATTCCAACATAACATTTGAAAATTTGTTTTTTTCAAAAAAATGTTGTTTTCTCAGTATTTTCAATGCATAAAACTCTGATGGCATTTTCTAAATTATCCTTCTCTAAGACATTGAGAAAAAGTGCTGACAAGTATTAAGGCAGTGCACTCTATTGTCCTCCTCTCTAAGTTATTTGTTATAAACATAAGCATATGGAGCTATTGAGTTCTAAAGCATCGAAAGGGAATAAAGACATCATCAAAATAATTCTTGATGTTGTATATTTCAGCTTGCTCCCTGCACTCCCAATCTTATCTGTTGGGTATCCAGTGGTAGTGTAGGCTGAGGGAAAAGCGAAGAACCATGAAAACTACTTCTTCTCCTGAAGATAGAAAATTACCTTAAAAACAAATAATATAATACCAACTTAAAGTGAAATATGTAAAATAAGTTCTGTTTTGTTAAGTATGTATTTGTTTGAGCTATGACTGTTCTGATGAAATGGAGCTAGACTGCTCTGTGCAACACTATTTAACATTTTGACCAGCAAAAAGGCATCTCTAAGTGAAATGTCCACCACGCTGCCCAGACAATATTGTGTCTACTTCCACGTAGAAGGAGGGATTTCCCCCTGGGAGCGATGCAGTGAAGTTCAGGTGAAAAAAGTCTTTCCTGGTAGGGATACAGGTCACTAGTAATGCATTTGCGGAGATTACTGGCTTATATTGCTGCTTTCTAAGCTGGTAAACTTAAACGTCAAAACAATCTGATTAATGAATCCTGGGCATCAGAGTTAAACAGGGAGTAGCGAGGCAGAGAACAAGGGAGAGAAACTGAATTCCTCTCCTCTTCCTACCCCCTCCCCTCTCGCCCCCCCCCCCAACAAGTGGCAGGAGCCTTTTATGCTCAGAGGTGGCCTGATGGGGAAACACTGGAAGATACTGGGAAGTGGGCGTGGTCACATCAGTCTGTCATTGCTCCTTGCTAATGGGTACATTTGAAGTAAGGTGTCTAGTCCTCCTGGGGAGATAGAGAGATGGGCACCTCCTACCTGACAGTTGCATATCCAAGGATCAGTTTGCAGATCTTTGAGAAAGGCTTTTCACAGGTTGTAAAATGCATAACACAAATTGTAAAATAAATTACAGGAAAATAGGTAGCCTAAAAGACGTGGCAGCATGCTCAGGAGGAGACGATTTCTAAAGTAGATGTTGGAGCCAGTGGACTGGAGGCGTGGGCCAACTCAGGGATTCTTGGCCTTGTTTTGCAAATACGTAGCATTTTGGTTTTATAAGGGATGAAAGAATTGTAGAATTAGAGCATGAAGACAAGGTCCTACCTGGAAATCACTAGGATGAGTGACATTGGTTTATTATAAAAAAAATAACACATTGTTATTTACCTTCAATAGATGATTTTGACTCAAAACATTTAAAATTGCTTTGTGACATGGACAAATATTTTATCCCCAAGAATACTACTTTGTTTTTAATTTGTGAAATAAGATAGCTTTCCTATCACATTTACTTTACTGTCACAAAGATGAAAAAATACATTATTATTATTATTTAATTTTTTTTTGCCTCCTGCTTGCTGTGGTTTACAGGCGCGTGTCACTGCGACGGGGCTGCAGGTGGGGCCTGGCACACCCGCCGGCACAGCATGGGGAACCAGGGATCAAACCCTGGTCCCTGTGTTTACCTATGCAAGGGCTAATTTCTTTTGTCATTTTGTTGTAAAGATATGTAGACAACCTTTGCTATGAAAACAAGACCCAAATATACACCAGTCAGGCCAATATTAATTTTGCTTTTCTCATAATCATAATCATAGCTATAGTTCAGTGGCTCAAGCAGGGTTCTGTTGTCGACTGTGGCTTCCATCCGCACCTGGAGCTGCCCACGCGTTCTTGTCAGCACTGCACAAGAAACAAGAGTGTGCTGGGCAGAGGACAGCTGCGTTTTAGGGAGGGCCCCGCTGCAGTCACAGGCCATCTTTGCCCAACACACAGTCCTGTGGCCCCTCCAAGCTACAAAGGGAATAATGAGGGGAAATAGCTGCTCTGGTCAGAAGCTCCCGCTAGGAGGTGCTGCTGACGCCTAAGAGTTCTGTTACCAGAGTAAAAGGATTAGGTAACATCAGCAACCTCTGCTTTTCTTGTGAGTAAAGAACATGATTGAGATAGCAGAGACTTCTCACAGAAGGTAGACTGGGGCGCCCACCCTGCTCAGCACGGATAGTGAAGCACCCGAGTTGAAGGATATTGGCAGCCAGTGCATTTTTAGAAAGCAAAACCTTTCCACTTTCTCCTCATCCTTTTTAAAAAGTGCCCACCTGCGCACAATTTTGTCGGTAGTGACCCAACAAAATAACTTGCATTAAAAGTCTACGTAGTCCCCTGGCAACTATTTTAATTCTAAGTATGTTTCATGGGTAAGCATGTGAGACACAAGATCTGTAAGCCTAGCAACCTCACTCGTCTCAGGATATTGGTGAATTTTCAGAAAACTCTCTGTGTTGTGTTTTAATTCTTGCAAATTGCTTGCCAATTTAAAACGAGCAGCATCTAAACACTAAGTAATTGCTTATGATAATGAGTGCAAACTAATTTGCTAGAATATGTTAATATTCGCAAAGCACTTTTATACTGCCTGCTGTTCCAAAAATACTGCTCTCTTGGTTAAATGTAGCTTTTAGATAGCACGATTGTGAACCCTCTGACTAAAATCATCAGTTCAGTTGCATCTACCCAAAAGTCATATGACTGTGACTTCAGTATTCCAAAGAAAGAACAAAAAGTCATGTCATCCTTTGATAAATGATTCAGAATATTTGAGAAAAAAGGCATTGAAGTCTTAATAATTAATTCTAACTAGTGATTGATGGTGGGAAGCAGACTATACTGAGTTAGAAATTGCCTGTCTTTCCCATAAGAGCAATAAAACTTAATTTAAATCACTTCAAAGACAGATGGCCTGCAAACTCCATTTGAGTGCAATAGCCAATTTAAAGTGAATTAAACATTTTTAAATGACCCTGGATTTGATTGTGCAAGTTTGAAGCCTCCTTTACCTTCCTAGGGGTCTATGCTCTATGCTCCACATATCCTTCTTAGCCATTTTCGGAGCTGCACTATGGAACTTGAAAGCTCTGGATTTCAAACATGGGGATCTTTTGAGGTTGAGAACGTTGTGCTCAAAGCTCTGATATGTGGATTGAAACCACCTTGTAATTTTCTTCTAGGAAGGTAGAATTTTGTGAAGCAAACACAAAAGAAGAAAGGTTCGACTCTTCCTTGCTCCGGGTTTGGTTTGCCACTTTAATGCACACTGTAACATTTCAGTCATTTCCACTTCAAATGCTCTCAGACATAGTTAGATATCTTCAGATAGGTGGTAGGACAGGAAGATGCCAGAGAGAGAGTCTTTTTTAAAAAAAAATTAGTCACTTTCAAAGTTTATTTCTTGTTTTTGACTCACATTGGCTAAACATTTTTAAGAGAATAAACATTTCCATTTTTGAATTTCAAATTTTGTGTGACCCCCAAGCAAGAGGTCTGGTTGCTTTTTTCTTTTTGCTTCTTGTAACTGTATTATAAAAATGTGTTTTGGGGAACTACCCGCTTGGGCCCCCCTCCTGTCCCTCTCTTGGACAGGAGCTTTCTTTCCCTCAATAAATATATTCTGCTCATAAACTCCAAAAAAAAAATGTGGTTTCACTGTGTCACAGAACGGGCTGAATTTTATTCTTGTTGTCATCTTTGTAAGCTTTTCAAGTGTGAGCTCTAGAATGAATAAACAAATGAAAGTTATATACACAGTTTTATTTTTCCTTTTATTAATGTAGTCACTACTATTTCTTGTACTACTAAGCACAGATCATGTTTTAAAAATAAGTGCTCCCTTCATGATAAGAGAAATAAAATAATTTATAATAAGAGAACAATGTCACCAACACATT
>PVKA01007209.1:0-79093 GCA_004027165.1 Ctenomys sociabilis | reverse complement strand
GGGGGTGGCAGTCTGTCTGTCACGTTCACCTCCACGTGCTTGGCGGCCGGCAGATGCATTGGCCTCCTGGTTAAGTGCGCTTTGGGGATAATTTTCCCTTCTGTAGGCAGTGAGTAAATTTGCAAGTTCCAGTATGCTAAACAGTACACTTTTGCTTGTATATGGAGAGCTTGAAGAATTATAAAAACCTATATGTAATAAAAGACATCATTGCATGGTTAAAAAAAAATGGAAACAGTATATTAAACTCTGGTATATGGGAAAAGCAGTTGTAAGAAGAAAATCTATATTTTCAAGTGCCTACATAAAAAATCAGAGGGATCTCAAATAAACAGTTTAATGTATACCTCCAAGTCTTGAAAAAACAAGAACAAACCAAACTGAAACCCAAGAGAGGAAAATAAATAACAATTGAATGAGCAGAAATTAATAAAACACAGGCTAAAAGAACAATACACATAATTAATGAAACAAAGAGCTGGTTCTTTGAAAAGACAAATAAGATTAATAAGCTAATACAACTTAATCAAAATAAAGAAAGACAAGATCCATATCAATGTGATTAAGAAATGAAAAATGGCAGGGCCGGCCAAATGGCTCTTTGGATTAAAGCACCTGCTTAGGCAGGTGTAGTGACCAGGGTTCAATCCCCCGTGTGCCATGATTGCCTTGCTGCCAGGGCATGCTGAGAAGGTGACTGAGACTGGGTGTGGTGGTGTGCGCTTGTAATACCAGAGCTTGGGAGGTGAAAACAGGAAGATCGCTACAAGTCTGATCTGTGTAGTGAGACCCTGTACTAAATACATAAAAAAAAAGAAATGAAAAATGGGATCTTTCACAAATACTACTGAAATTTTGATAATCATAAGGAGCTGTTTTGAAAACTTTTATATTTCAATAATTGGAGAACTTCAAAGAAATGGATAAATGTCTAGACATATGACCTATCAAACTCAATCAAGTAGAAATAGAAAATCTGAATAGTCAATAATAAGCAATGAGATTGATGCAATATAAAAAGTCTTTTAAGAAATAAAAGCCTGAGCCAGGCGTGGTGGTGCACGCCTGTAATCCCAGCACTCAGGAGGCTGAGGCAGGAGGATTGTTGTGAGTTCAAGACCAGCCTGAGCTTCAAAGTGAGCTTAAGGCCAGCCTGAACTGCATAGTGAGACCCTGTCTCAAAAAGACAAAAATAAATAAATAAATAAATAAATAAATAAAAATAAATAAGTTGTTGAAGTGACTGATTAAACAAAGCAAGCAGGGTACTGTGGTTTGATCCCAGATCCTGAAACCTTAGCAGATCTGCCCTGAAGACATCCTGAGACAGCCAAGAAAGAAAGAAAGAAAGAAAGAAAGAAAGAAAGAAAGAAAGAAAAGCCCAGTATCATCTGAGTTCGATGCTGCATTGTACCAAACTTTTAAAGAACTTATATCAAGGATTCTCACGCTATCATCATCTTTAGCCTCTAGTGAAATGCAGATCAAAACTACCCTAAGATCTCGTCTCACCTCAGTCAGAATGGTTATCACCAAAACCACGAAAAATACTAAGTCCTGTGAGCAAGGGGGGTACAGGGAGCACCTCTGCACTGCTGAGGAATGCAAGCTCGTGCAGGGCCAAGGGGAATCAGCACGAGAGTCCTCAGGAAACAGAGACTACTGCTGCCCCATGACCCGGATGTACGACTTCTGGGGGAAGCAGCTGAAGGAAGCTGAGGCAGCTGCGATGCTAGCGAGACCTGCGCACGCACTCTGGCTGTGGAGCAGCTCAGTAACCAAGGGACTGGGCCGACTCAAGTGCTTGTCAGTGGCAGAACGAGTAAATAATGTTATATGTTCCCGGTCGAGTATTATTCAGCTGCAAAGATAATCAAATTAGATTCCATGTCAGGAAAATGGAAGGAACTGCAGATCCTCCTGTTAAGTGAAATAAGCCAGACTCAAAAAGCTAAATATTGCATATTTCTGCTAATATTGGAATCTGAAAAAGATGACATGAAGGTAAAAGGGAGGCCATTATTACACAAGAGGAGGGAATAAGGGAGAGAAGGGGGTGGGTGCTAGGGAGTTTATAGGAGGGATGCAGATGATAAAATATATTTTAATATATATTAGTATATTATAATCAGATAATATAGATGACATATATATAATCACTTTGAAACCCAATATTGTATAAAATAGCTACTGATAAAAAATATTTTTAAAAGAGGAACTTTCTTTATACTCTTATTTTAGGATCGTGGAAACAGAAAAAGAAAATAAACCTAGAGCCAGCAGAAGGAAGGAAGTAATAAAGGTAGCAGATATCAGTGAAATTTAAAATGGTAAGACAGTAGAGGACATTAGTGAAGCAAAGAGCTGGTTCTTGAGAAAGAACAAACCTTCAGCGATACTGATTTAAAAATGATGGAGAGCAAGGGGCCAGGGAGATGGCTCAGTGGAATAAGCACTTGCCTGGCAAGCACAAGGGCCTGAGTTCAATCCCTGGTTCTGCAAAAAAATAAAATAAAATAAAATAAAAAAATAATAATAATAATGGAGAGAAAGCACAAATTACTCATATTAGATATTATCTCAGTTACTCTTTACTCATTCCTGGGTCAAAATACCTAACACTCAAAATCAGGGAAGGAAAAGTTTGTTTATCTCACAGTTCCTGGAGGTTTCAGTCCATACTGCGCTGGCTCCAAGGCAGCCTGGCACATGGCAGGGAGAAACCTTTCACAGCGGTGGCAAAGAGCAGAGAGCTGAGGAAGGGGCAGCAGCTGAGGCCCCAGCTAGCTTCTCCCCTCCCTTACACTGTAATGGAAATTACCTACCCCAGGGCAGGGGCAGCACCCACACCCACAAAAATCAATCACAAACTCCAGAAGTTATCCCATGACTACTTGAGGCTTTGGGGGGGTCAATTAGACACAAACCATAACATTCCATTCCTGGATCCCCAAAGACTCAAGCACATCCCTTTCTGTAAGGCATTCTAGTCCATCTCTATGAACTGCTGAAGTCCCAACAGTTTCAGCATTGCTGAGAAGTCCAAGTCCCAAGTCTCCTCCAAGATCCAAGGCAAACTCTCAACTGTGAGCCCCTGTACAAATGAAAAGTTAAACACTTGCAACATTCAATGCACAAGATAAACATTACCATTCCAAACAGTACACACAGCAGGATACCAAGCACTGGGACCAAAGCAAGTCCAAAATCCAGAAGGGCAAACATTTAAGTCCTGCAGTTCCATGTGGAACATCTGAAGCAATCTGCAAAGAGTGTGGGCTCCAAAGGCCTGTCATGGCCCCACCCCTATAGCACTCATGGTGGTGTCTCCTATGGTGGCTCTCTTAGGCTGGTTTTGCTCTCTCCTTGCAGTTTCCATTAGATGATCCATGTTCCTGGCTTTTCCAAACTTCTGGGGTTTCCTCTGAATAGGCTTCTCATTCACAGTTTTACACACTGCCCTCCCATGGGCACACTGCCTGGCCTCCCAGGCCTTCTTCTAAAACCTATATAGAAGCCTTCTTCACCTCAGAACTCCTGCATTCTGCAAACACCTAAAACCAGTGCCATGTCAATGATGCCAAAGCCTGCTGCCCCCTGGAGCAGTAGCCAGGCTTCCTTCTCTCTTGGCTATAGGGGTTGAGTGCCTCGATGGCTGAGTACTCTGATCCTGATTCTGAGCAATAAATTCTCCATGCCGGTACCATTCTGGAGCCTGGTGTGGCCACCACTGTCATTCTAGAACACAGGGCTCTGCAGCTTTCCCCTCAAGGCAAAGTACCTCTTGCAGTTCTGAGGCTGCAAAGGGTGGAGACCTGCCACCTCCTGCGATGCCCTCAGGCCATCCTTTCAATTCTTTTGTTCCTTCCCAGCAACCTCTCAGCTCTCTCTGTCTTTGCAGTCCACAGCTTTATTGGAGCTTCCTTTCTGGACAAACTGACAGCATTTTAAATCATCCTGCTGGGCTCTTTGCTCTTCATTCTCAACATAAATCTGACTGAAAGCCCCCAACAATAGGCATATCACTCCCTTAATATTCGACTCCTTTGACATTTCTTTTGAAAGATTAATCAGTCCACCATGCTTAATCTCAGTCTCAGTTAAAGCCTCTGGACATGAGCAAAAATGCAGACAAACTGTCTGCTAAGCCAAAACACACATCATCTGGAGTCCAACAACCAATGCAGTCCTTCTTCCCAGCAGAAACCTCCCCAGCCTGGTCTTTATAGGCAGGCTTTCAATCAGCCTTCTGGTCTTCTGACCTCTGACCAGAATCTCCCATTCAGAACAGCTGAAACTGTTCCATACATCTCTTGTAGATGACATCTCCAAACTTCTCCTATCTCTTCCCATAAGCCATTCTCAAAAGTTCGTAATGCACATGGTCAGGTATAGTCGCAGCAATGACCCCACTCCTCCAGTACCAAATTCTGTTTGTTACTCTTCTCTCATTGCTGGGACAAATACCCGACACTCAAAATGAAGGAAAGAAAAGTTTATTTAGTTCACAGTTACTGGAGTGTTCAGCCCATACTCAGCTGGCTCCAAGGTAGAGTGGCACATGGCAGAGAGCAGCCTTTCAAGGCAGAGGCAAAGAACAGAGAGCTAAGGAAATGGCATCCACTCAGGCCCCAGCTAGCCTCTCTCCCCTCTATATTGTAATGCAAACTACCTGCCCCAGGGCAAGTACAGCATCTACACTAAAAATAATCATCATGAACTACAGGAGCTGCCCCATGGCTACATGAGGCTTTGGGGAGACAACTAGACACAAACTCCAACATATAAAACAGGGTCTACACTACAGATCACGCAAATATCAAAGGATAATAGAGGACATATTTCTACGTACATGAACTTGGCAAGTTAGATGAAGTGCTCACATCTATTGGAAAGCACAAACTACCACAACTAACTCAAAATGAAATGGAGCTTTTGGAATACAGTAGCCCAAAACTATTAAGTAAATGGAATTGGTAGTGAAAACAAACAAACAAAAAAAAAAACAGTGTAACTCCTCCAAAAGTTTTTCAGACTCAGGTAGTCCTTTGAGAATTTTGCCAAATGTTTAAGAAGAATTAAGCCTTTTTTTTTTTCCGGTATTTTTTAGGGAAGGATCTACAGGGTGTTCAGGGTCTCACTACTAGAGCAAACTCATAGTGATCTGACTGTTTACAGAGATGGAATTACAGGTACGTGCCACCATGCCCAGTCTCAATTGCCATCTCAGGACACCCTGGGAGGCAGAGCCAGTACAGCAGGCCCCCCGGGGGTCGAACCCCTGATCCCTCACCTGCTTACAGGGGATGTAATCCGCTGAGCTATTTGGCTGGCCCAGTCCAAATCTGTAAAATCTTTTCCATAAAATACAACAGAAAAGAATGTGGCACTTCGTAAAACCAATAGACGCCAAAACCAAAGGGACATTTGGAGTGCTCTATTAGCTGAGCTTAGTGGCAACACTCGCCTCAGAAAACTGAGAGGAATGCGCACCTGGCTGGAGGGACACACAGTTTTCAAAGCAGAAAACCACAAAATAGGGAGAGGAGGGGGGAGTTTTGCAGTTAGTCATGTTGGAGGGTAAACCCTTTGTTCCCATAGACAAAGTCACATTTTGCAAACCCTACAGGAATATGTCCTTATATGGCTTAGGCATTTTTTCTTTTGTTCCGGTAGTCAGAAGGATGTCTGATGAGTTTCAGGCATTCTGTTTGTTCCTGTAATTGGAAGGACAGTTTAACTCATTTTGTGGAATGTTAAAGAACATTTCTTTATCTTCTCTTGGAATGCTGAGAAACACTTTCTTATTTGCACAAACAGTCACATTTTGTGGTTAGGGATGGGTGGGCGTTTACAAAAGAGAGGACAAGATATCACAAAATGGAGTTCACTTAAGTTTTACAAAATGAAGTTGGTTGAGCCAGCTTACAACAAGAATACTCCCAATTCATTTTAGAGAGGTAATATTACCTTGATATCAAAAATCTAAAAAACACAGCACACACATAAAAGAAAATGCTAAAACAGTACTTGTTATGATAGAATAGTGTCCCTAAGAAAATAGGAATACAAGGCAGCAATATTTAAAAGTAATTGTATACCATGATCAATTTGATTTTATTTTAGTAACATACAGCTGATGTCATCTGTGTAACCTAGATAATAACTGATTTAAGGGGTCAGGGAGATGGCTCAGTAGAATAAGCACTTGCCTGGTAAATGCAAAGGCCTGAGTTCAATCCCCAGTTCTGCCAAAGAAAAACAAAACATTTTGCTCAGTAGAATAAACACTTGCCTGGCAATAACTGATTTAAGAAAGAAGAAAGTGGGGCTAGGGAGATGGCTCAGAGGCATAAGTACCTACCTGGCAAGCGCAAAGACCCAAGTTAGACCCCTGGCCCCGAATACCATTCTGGCCCTGAACCAGGCATGGTGGTACATGCCTGTGATTCCAGAATTTAGGAGTTTGAGACTAGCCTGGGGGCTACAAAAGTGAGCGCAAGGCCAGCCTCAGCTGTGTAGGGAGACCCTGTCTCAAAAAATAAAATAAAATAAATTTTAAAAAAGAAAAAAGAAAGCTCCTATGCTCATGTCGATTGTTACAAACAAAATTCAACACCTATTTTTTATTTTTTAAAATATGTATTTAGTACAGGGTCTTACTACACAGATCATCCTCCCAAGCACTGTGATTACAGGTGCAAGCCGCCACACCGTCTCACTTGCCCTCTCAGGGCACCATGTGGATCCAGCCCTGGCTGCTGCATCTGCCTGAGCAGGCACTTTAATCTGCTGAGCTATCGGGCTGGCCCTTCTAGTTTTGATTTTTAAAAGACCTTCAAAACACTAATAGAGAGAAATTTCCCAGTTTGATAAAGGGCAGCTGCAAAACCTCCTCCAGGGATCATTATACTGAGTTGGGAAAAGCTGACTGTTCCCTCCCTACTATCAGGAAGAAAATTGGCATGCCTGCCTTTAGCACTCTTAGTCAGTAGAGTGCTGCAAGTTTCAACCAGTTTAATCGGCAAATCAAAATATACAGATAAGAAATGCTCTCTATTTTCAGCTGATATGGGCTTCTATATAGAACTTCCAATTTATAAACAAAACACATCCAAAATTAATAAATGAGTTTAGCAAGGCCAAAGGATATACTGTAAAAATATAGGAATTTATCATGCATCTGTATACTAGTGATGAAGACTTAGACACTGGACTTAGAAATATAATGCTATGTATAATTTCTTTAAGAAAAAAATATTTAGGCATAAGTTTGATAAAACATATTTTAGAATTTGTATTCAGAAAACCACATTATATTGATGAAACAAATCACACAAGAGCTAAATAAATATAATGGTGTGCCTTATTTGTGAATTGCAAATTCAGTAGAATGAAGAGGTCGCTCTTCTCCAAATTGACATAAATTAATATAATGACTACCAAAATCCCTAAAAGAATCTTTGTAGAGCCATCCATGTTGTGAAAATCTGTAACATATGTATCGTTGTATGTTACCCTGCTTATGTCATTTGTTCTGTTTTTGCTTCTATTTTTCACTGTTCAAGTTAAAATACAAATAAATAAATTTTTAAAAAAAGAATCTTTCTAGATATGAACAGGATTATCCTAAAATCCATGTGAGGGGTGGTAGTTCAGTGATATAGAATCTATCTGGCTAGTAGAAGATCCTGAGTTCCATTCCCAGTACAAAAAAAAAAAAAAAAAAATCGATATAGGATCTGGGTGTGGTAGGCATGCCTATAATTCAGGTACTTACATGGCTGAGGCAGGAAGATTGCTGCAAGTTCAAGACCAGCCTGAGTTGCATAGTGAGACACTGTCTCAAGACAAGAAAAATTCAGAATAAATAAATAATAAAATCAATGTGGAAAGGGAAATAAATTAAACTGCTTAAAATAATTTTGAAGAGTTATACTGAGGAGAAACCCAAGTAATGAAAAGAAAAATAGTGTAATGAACTGTAGAATTTATTGGAACCGATGAGAGAACTCAGAAATACACCTGCACAAATATACCCAACTGATTTCTGTTTGAAGGATCTATACTGGGAAATAGTTTACCCACTGCATAATTCTCTACTTCACCTATAAAATTTGGTGGTTTTTCAGTATTTTGCACAGTTATACTGTGACAATCATAGACCTTTGTTATCAGTTTCCTGTAAAACTCCGGCCTCTATTCTCCCCAAACCCATCTTGTCACACTAGCTTTATTCATTTTTTATTTTTTCTCTTTTTGCTACAAGGTCTTGCTGTGTAGTTCAGGTTGGCCTTGAACTTTGTAGCCCAGGCTGCTCTCAAACTCACAGCTATCCTCCTGCCTCAGCCTCCTGAGTGCTGGGATTACAGGCGTGTGCTACACGCCCAGTGTCATACTAACTTTAGACCAACTAAATCTACTTTATTTCTTAAGTTTAAATCTACTTTGTGTCTTTCTAACTTTGCCCATTTGGATAGGTCATAGCCAAGTGATTGGGAGCAAGGTATAAGGGCAGTTGAACACAGGAAGTACAGTCTTTTCAACAGGTGACTCTGGCACAGGTAGACGTGTATAGAGAAAAATGAACAAACAAACCAAGTAATTAACGTTGGACCCAGTATTATGTTACACATAAAAACTCACAAAAGACTGAGCACATTGGTGCGTGCTCATAATCCCAGCACTAAGAGGCTGAGGCAGGAGGATTACCTACCGTGAGCTCAAGATCTACCTGAGCTACATTGTAACACAATGGCTTTAAGACCGGCCTGAACATTGCTGCATGTTCAAGGCCAGCCTGGACTGCAAACTGAGTTGTAGGCCAGCCTGAACTCATAGTGAAACCCTATCTCAAAAAAAAAAACAACAAAAAAAAAACAAGTAAATAAATAAAAGACCAGTCTGCACTACATAGCAAGACCTTGTCTCAAAAACAGTCACAAAAACAAAAACAAACATTCAGAATGGATCACAGATATGTAAAGTATTAAATATAAAGCTTTGATCAAAAAATTGGGAGAAAATCTTTGACGTCTGGGGCTAGGCAGAGAGGTTTTAAACTTGATACCAGAAATATGACACATGAAAAGAAAAGCTGATGAGTAGAACCTGATAAAAATGAAAAACAAAGTTTTCTTTGCAAAAGACCCTATTCAGAGGATAAAAAAAGCCATAGCATGGGAGAAAACACTTGCAGGCCACGCCTTCCTTGATGGACTAGCATCTAGATTATATAAAGATCAATCAGAGCACAACAGTAAGAAAGCAAGTAATCCAATCAGACATGGGCAAAGCAAGAATAGGTGTTTCACTGAAGAAGCTATAAAGATGGTAAACGGCATAAAACAAACTGCACAACGTCGTCGGCCATGGATGTAAAAACCACAGTGAGATATTACCACACACTTACCAGGAGAGTTTTTTTTTTTTTTTTTTTTTTTTTTTTTTTTTTTTCCAAAAATAGCACCACCAAATGTTGGTGATCATATGAAAAAAGTAGATACTCAGATATTATTAGTGGTAGTGTAAGATGTTATAGCTACTCCAAAAATAATTGGAAATTTCTTGAAAAACTAAACATGCAACTACTATACAACCCAGCAACTATTCTCTTGAGCAATTATGCCAGAAAAATGAGGAAAAATGTGCTAAAATTCACAGAAGTTGTACTATAATAACTTAAACCTGGAAACAAGTCCAATGTCTTTCTGTGGATGAAGGGTTAAATAAGCTGTGGTACATTCAACCATTAATTAATTCTCAACAATAGGAAGGAGTGCTCAGTGGACAACTAGGATAGCCTGGAAGCATTTCCAGAGAATTATGCTGGGTATAAAAAGAACCAACTGCAAAGTTCTATACACTGTTATCCTTAGTCGCATTACTGAAATTTTAGACATGGAGACTGGATTACTAGTTTCCAGGAATTAAGGAGAGGATAGGGTGGAAGGGAATATGGATGTGAGAGAGCAACACGAGGGATCCTCGTGGTGTCAGAATGCTCTCTTCTGGAGTCAGTAGTTTTTGCAGAGATTACCACTAGGTAACCTGGGTAGTAGGAACCTTCATATTGCTCTCTTCCAATTCACGACAATATATGACCTCTAAATACAAGTTGAAAGTTAAAATAAAAATTGCATATTGAATTCATCTACAGAACATTATCTTAAAAATCACCATGGAGATTCAGGGATTGGGAGTGGGTAAAGTGTGATTATAAACACAGTGTGAAAGGGTTTATCTGGGAGGACCAACGACCTCTATGTTTTTCTTGTGACAATAACTACACGAATCTATACATGCATTAAAATTGATTGACCTGTACACTAGAAATAGAGGCAATTTTAATGTATTAACATTAAAAATAAGATAGATCACTGATAACGCATCTCACTTATTTTTTAGAGTTGGATGCTGGAGAATAACAGCCAAACTGCAGCTTAACTAGCCTGCTCCTTGATAGGTTTGGAAGAGAGTCAGCAGGGAGTCCTGGGAAGAATGCAAAATTTGGAGTGAGAGGCTTTGTCATTTTATCTTGCCCTTGTCAAGGTATGTAATTTCATCAGTCTGCATTGTTTTTCATCTGTCAAGTGAGACTGCCAATCATTCCACAGAGCTGTTTGGAGTCTGACATTTTAAATGAAAGGCCTTAGAGATGATAGGAGGCCTGCACATGATAAGAAGTCTTCACAAAGGTCCCTAGAACTTTTTATAGAAAAGAAAATATATTCTAGTTGTATGTCTATTTTTTAAATTACGTATTTGGTACAGGCTCTCACTATGCAGCCCAGACTCGCAATGATCCATTTTCAGCCTCTCCAGTGCTAGGATTACAGGAATGCACCACCATGCCTGGACTCTGTTCCTGGCTCAGCGCACCCCAGGGGTGGGGCCAGCATGGCCTGTGGGACTGGGGATTAAACCCTGGTCCCTGCTCTTGCCAAAGCAGGCACTTAGTCCACTGAGCTGTCTCACTAGCCCTGTATGATTAGTTTTAAATGCATTTCAACACTATTGTGATGAATACAATACTATAAGTAAAATATCAAAAAGCTAATTTTATGCTCATATGTATTTTTTTGGGGAGCAGTTCCAGAAATTGAACTCAGGACCTTATGCTTGCCAGGCACTATGCCACTAAGGTATATCCCTGGTCCTGATATATATTTTTTGACCCATGGAAACCAAGTAAAATTTATTTCATGTTGAGGGTCTACATTAGCCAGAATGAAGCATAAAGGCTTTCTACTTAAATATTCTAGAAATCAGTGAAGTACTCTTTATCCATCTAGCAGCAGTGTGCTTCTTGCCACTGGTGCTAGAGGTAGTGGTAATAGCAATGGTAGCAGCAGTACGACAATAACACTAACAGTGGTAGGAGTGGCTATAGGCGTGGGTCCCACTGTCACTGTGTTTCACTTGTATTATTGTATTTAACCTTTAGAGTAGTCACGGAGAGATGGCAGGCAGTGGTCATAAGCCCCATCCTTGGTGAGAACCTAAAGAGTTAGAGGGGATTGCTCCTCTTCCACAGTCTTGTGGCTTGTAGTTCTTGTACTTGGGAGGGACAGGAGGCCTTCCCACTCAGAAGGCATAGCCCTGGGAAGTCAGTTATGTGTTCAAGAGACTCTGTTTCCACATCTGAGGAAAGACGCACTTCTTAAGTAATTGATCCCTTAGTGGTCCCAGTGTGGCTAGGTGTGACAGCATGCGACCTTGTGGGGTGTATCCTGTCTGCTACATTCAGCTTGGGCAAGCAATACCATTTGCTTTGGTAAGTGGCCAGATGAAACTGGGAGGGGCCGGGGAGATGGGTCAGTGGAATAAGCGCTTGCTTGGCAAGCGCAAGGGCATGAGTTCAATCCTTGGTTCCACCAAAAAAAGAAAAGAAAAAAACTGGGAAGCAACCAGGAAGAGTCAGTTCTGCCTCCACCCGGAATCCACCTCCCCAGGCTTCTTGCAAGGGTGGCCCTGCGGTGGGGCTGCTGTGACAGCCAACCTCAAGGGCAGTTTAGCTGTCCCACAGGAAAGCACTCTGCTGTTGGCTGGGCCTGCTTTGCCCCAGGGGTAATTCTTTTGCTATTAACCACCTCCAGGAGATATGTGACCTGGATGCACTCCAGGGCCTGTCTGCCTCTTGAGATCTGAGATTCTCATACTTGAATTGTTGATGCTCACACCTGTCCAGGGACCCCTGCACACCCCCATGAGCAGGGCCGGACCAGCCACCCGCTGTGTGCTCTAGGAAGGGAGGAGGCGCGGGCCCAGTGGAGTGGGTACTGGCGGGAATGCCACGTCATCTGATCAGCGGCCGTCTAATCCCTTGACAGTGCACTCTGGGGACATGTCTGTGAAGGACATCACCGAGGTGGGGGAAGAATGTGGCCTGTTGTCTGCGCCCGGGGACACAAAGGCCCATCTGTGCGCACGTGGGCACTCCCGGCCCAGGCTGGATCAGCTGCTGTTGTTTCCTCCTTAGACCTCACAATACGACTACAGAGTCACGGTCTGCCCTTCTTTAACTCCCGCCCCCGAAGAGCCAGGCAGTGGGATTGCTGCCCGCTGGGCGCTCGCTGAGCGCAGCCCAAAACACCGGCCTCTCGGCCCAGTTGGCTCCTGATGAGTCTAGAGTTTCAGCAGCCTGCCTGTCTCTGCCCTCATTTACTGCCCTCTCTCGTCTTCTTTTCTCTGCCCTTCTGAGGCGCACGTGTGAGTGGCAAGTCCAGGGTGATCTGGCTCCCGTGGGTCGCCGCAGAGCCAAGGCTGGGCAACGCAGCTGCCGATCAGCCCCACAGGCACTTGTGTCCCGCCATGGAGCAGCAGGCGCCCGGGCCCACAGCTCTGGCCCTCGGGAGCCGGGTGAATGACACTATTTGATAGAGCCCTGCCCATGCCCAGCAAGTAGCCAGAGTGACATTGTGATGAGGACACCTGGGATGTGGCTATGGACTCCAACATTCCTGGTGACAGAAATAGTCAGCAAAGTCCCTGACTTCTGTGCATCATTGTAGTTTTCTCAATGACTGTAGAACGAGCCTGTGTAGTTCTTACCCCATAGGAAGATGGAGAGCTTTCCATCAGCTTTCAAGGAGTGCGTGGCGTGGAACGCACAGATGGGAAGCGCCGACCCAGCGTGTGTAGGCGCGCACGCACTCACGCACGCACACATCATACAGCAGAAAGACAGTGTCAATCATTGGATCAGCAATTACTGAGTGCCTTCCCGTGTGTCACCCTGTGCTAGATACTTGACACTGCACACGTGGGTGAGCAAGAACATCCCTAAACCTCTCACGTTACAGGAGGTGACTTCTAATGGAGAAGACCAGTAACAATCCACGTGCAGAATTAAGAGGCCACCGCTGCAAGAGCCCTGCAGGCAACAAACACCTGCAGGTGGGCGTGCGCCAAGAGGTCATGAAAAGCCTTACTGGGGGTCCGGGGGGCAGGGCACGGGGGTCAGGTCTAGGGGGAGAAGTTTCCAAGCAGAGGGACAGCTGGCCACGGCCCAGGACCAGGCTTTATCTGGTGAATCTGTGAGACAAGGGGAAGCCAACAGTGCTAAGAATGAGCAAGGAAGAGAGTAGTAATCAGAGATGTAGCTGCAGACACAGGGGCTGGGCTGTGGAGAGCCTAGGGACAGTCTGCCAGGGATCACCCCCCCCACACACACACAGACTGAGGGTCCTGTACAGCAGGAATAATCAGAGTTCTAGCCACTAGAGGTCTTGATAAAGTATCGCATCCCAGGGTCTCCCAAGAATTTCTTCTCTTGGTTGTTCTGAGGGAAGGTATGACCTAGGCACCCCCAAGCTCCCTACACAGACCACCAGTGCCATGCTGGGCTTCCACAAGGGTTTTCTGTCTGCCTATCCTTTATTCCACCAGCACAGGCCACTCAGGCCACAGAGTTTTTTTTGTTCCATCCTGGCTTCCAAGCAGATTCTTGGGGGGGTCAGTGTGGATTTTACACCTCCTCCCCCCTCCTACCCTGAGGCATGAGATTTTCTTTGTCATTCCCAGCCCCAGATCCCTTTCCTGCCTGAGGGCTTGTTCTACTTGAGTTGCTGGACCCTTTTTTACCCTTCCCGTAGTCAGCTATAGGCACCCAACTCCTTCTCCGGATAGTATTTGTAGAAAGATCAACCCTGAAAACCAGTCCAACCATGGTAAAAACTAATGGTAATTATTCTCAGAGCTATTAATGGTCCCTTTGTGCCTAGTTGTGATCTGTATTGATTAAGTATTGTAATTATCTGGGTAAGTAACCTGGCAATATTGAGAAATCTGAGAGTGTTTGTACCTTTTAATTTGAGAACTTGGTGTGTGAGAATTTAGCTAAAGAAAATAACCAGAGTAGAAAAATACCTCATATAAATGAAAGCATACATCACAGAAATGTATAATAAAGGACATGAAGATGGTAACAATGACTACTATTTGTCACATCTTTATGGGGCAGGAAGAACAATTATCTGGTAGGAGTTGCAATTACCATATAACACCCTCCAAGCACTTCATGGATTGCAAGCCCTGGAGACTGCCCTGAAGCTAGGTGTGGTCCCTGATCTTGAACACAACACCCCCCCCCCCACACCTCTCCAGTGATTGATAGAATAACAGCAAAACCAGTTAGTCACAGGAATCTCTTCCGAGCTGGGAAGAGTTCCTACTCCCTCCTCATAAAGTTTTACAGAGGCGACAGGGCTTGAAATAGAGTGGGCTTCATTTTTTAATTGAAAAAAAAGGGGAGGGGGCATCAGGGATCAAGTTCAGGACCTCGCACTTGCCAAGCAGGCATTTATGCCACGGAGCTATATCCCCAGCTAATTCAGTCTTTTATTCAAACCTTCAATATCTTCCAGATTCCCATCCTTTCATTTAGAATAAGGATCACTTTCACTGCCTTTTTAAGAATTGTGATAATAATTAGTACAAAATAATGGGCTCCATTGTGATATTTCCATGTGTACATACAACATACTTTGATAGGGCCTGCCCCCTTCTCAACATCTTTTCTCGCAGACCCTGTAAGACCTGCCTTGCATCTTCACTCCTGATGCTGCTTCAATCAGGGCCAAGCAGGCAATAGTGAGGAATTCTGTTTAGGTTACATTGATTGTGCTAAAACTCCCCTACTCCCACATTTTTAAATAAAATACTCAGGAATTTCTCATGTATTAAACCACACATGAGCTTTTGTTAGTGTCTTAGTTTCTCTTCTCTTCTTGCTGGGACAAATACCCGACCCCTACAATGAAGGAAGGAAAGGTTTATTTAGCTCACAGTTACTGGAGGTTTCATTCCATACTCAGCCGGCTCCAAGGCAGAGGGGCACAGGGCAGAGAACAACCTTTCATGGTGGTGGCAAAGAACAGAGAGCAAAGGGAGGGGCAGCAACAACAATGGCTACAGAGAGGAAGTCTGTCTCCCTTAAATTGCATTCAGGCTCTTCGTCCCAGGCTGGGAGTAGTATTCACATCCACAATCCAAGCAGCACTCACACCCATAATCCCAGTGGATCATGAGGGAATCTCAAACTCTAGAGGTCCACTCTATGACATCATGAGGCTTTGGGGGAACAACTAGATACAAACCATAACAACCAGCTATCCGATAGCTCCAAATCACCATTGCTCGTTGGGTTGATGCTTTGGCAGACTGCCCAGTTCCTTCACCTTGCGTGAGTGACCATCTGATGTAGCAGAATTGCAGCGGAGATGAAGGGAAAGTAGGTGGCAGCGCCTCCGGGCATATCTGGCACAAGAGTGACCCTCCTTACGAACACTGCTGGAAGGCAGGTGCAGAGAACCCCAGGCCCAGCTCTCCCCAGCCTGCTCAGGGGCTGGCTCCTGCAGGAAACCTATGACATATTTATGAGGGGGGCTGGCTCCTTGCCACTCCACCCTACCACAACTGGCTGCCTGCTGGCAGGTGAGAGGCATGGGCTGCAGGAAGAAGGAAACACCATCCTGGTGGAAAGCACACTTCAGCCTGGATGGGGCTGCACACCGGGGTTAGCCTGAAGCCGTAAGCCCTTTCAGTTTGGGGTTCATCAAATGATTTTAACATTTCTTTCTTTTTTTCCCCCTGTAGTTGGGAAGATTCAATTTTTTTTTTTTTTTTTTTTTTACTGGATATAGGTACTTAAAAGACAAGAAATACTTTACAATCCAATATTATTGGTCCTCAGCCAGCGAGATAGCTCAGTGGACCAAGCGCCTGCTTAGGCAAGCACAGAGACCGGGGTCCGATTCCTGGTACCACATGCCACACTGGGGTGTGGTGGCACACACTTGTGATCCCAGTGCTCGGGAGGCTGAGATCAGGAAGATCACTGAGTCTGAGTTGAGTAGGGAGACCCTGTAGCAAATACATTAAAAAAAAATTGTCAGTTCTCTTTAGGAGTGATAATTGCCTATAGAGACTCAAAACATGCTAAAATCACAATCTCTTCAGTGATTTCTTTTATTAATTTGTACTTTTTTTGAAAATGAGAGTGAACCAACATCCCAAGGGAAATTGACATTGCATCCATGTGGTGATTCTTTCTCCAGCAGGGCCCCTTTCTTCTCCCTCCTCTTCAGCCGGGCTAGGCCTCCTCGCACAGGCATCAGGTTGCTCCTGAGGTAGTGGAAACCATAGAGCCAACTCCTCAGGGATGGTGTCCTGCAGTAGTGCCAGCGCTGCTCATTCATTTAGCAAGCAGTTTTGGAGCACATGCTGGTCTTTGTCCTGGGAATTCCCAGGAACAGGACTGAGGATAGCCCTGCCCTCCCCACCGTGGGATGGGGGTGGGGCTTACACTCTGCTGGCAGGAGGCCACCATGCACCTTCTGCAAAAGAAGATTTCAGAGCACTGCAGATACTATGAACAGGAGAAAATGAGGCTCTGGTGGATTCAGTAAATCCCTAATGTCACACACCCCTCAGGAACAAAGCCATGATTCAGTGTCATGTTGTTGGGCTCCAGGGTCTCCCTGGGCTGTCCCAAATAGAACCCAAGGGAGAGTTAGTCCTCCTTACCTCTGTGGCATTTTGTTCCAAGCACGCCCTCGGATTTCACCTTGGAACTTTACTATGTCCAGCTGCTCCTCTGAAGCCTGCCACAGGCACAAGGGAAAACTGCAGGAGCTGGGTCACTGCCTAGAAGCTGGTTAAGTTTCCTGAAAATATAGAGTGGCAAATTCTCATGTTATGAAGGATCAAATCAAGGCAATCCTTGAGCCGGCCACATCTAGAGTAAAACTTTGAGCCGGGCGTGGTGGCACATGCCTGTAATCCCAGCCCTCGGGAGGCTGAGGCAAGAGGATTGTTGTGAATTCGAGACCAGCCTGAGCTACAACGTGAGCTTAAGGCCAGCCTGAACTGCATAGTGAGACCCTGTCTCGAAAAGACAAAAAAAAAAAAAAAAAAAAAAAGAGTAAAACTTTGAGGGCCAGAATTGAAATAGAAAAATGTCTCTCTTCTCTTCCAGCAGCTTCCACACACTAGTTCTTCAGTCTTTTCACTGTGGGAATCACTTCCCGAGAAGCAGGTGCTGTGAGGATGGGAGAAAAGGGAATGACAGCCACACCTTCCCCTTCCAAGGCCCCCAGGGAATCCTGTCTTCTCACAGGTGGCGCTGTGGTCTCTCCTGGTAGCGAGGTCTGCACATGATTGATTGCAGAGTACTTTTGACCTACTTGATCTTGAACCTTTTTAATTACATTTCATGTTCTTTGTGATTTTTCAGAAGGAGAAACGGATGGTCAGATTGACCCTAGAATGGGAGCAGACGACCCTGTTTCTGCAGGGTCTGCAGGGAACTGAACCTTGAACCTGGCACCAAGTGACTGAAAGGCCACCTGCTGGTGTGGCTTTTAGCAGGAGCTCTGCCTAGGATGTACCAGAGGATGCTGGGAGGCTAGGAGTGGTGCGCTGCATGGTGTTCTTGGGGGCATGCATGTATTCTCTGCGCACACCATTCTCTGGTATGCCTAACCCTGTGCTTATTTATTACTTTTTCTTCCTCTGCCTCTTTGTATCAGTGGACCTGCTGGTCGCAGTCCCTGTCCTGTCTTTATTTTGAGGCTTCCAATCATAAGATGCATAGTACAAGGAGTTGTACTATGTGTATAAATTGTTACAACCCTGACAAGGGTCAGTGAGGCAATACATCTAAAAAGGTTTTTTAAATATTCATAATTTTTTTATCCCACAAGTTCATTTCTAGGATTGCATACTAAGAAAATAGTCAGAAATGCACTAAGATATTCCTGTAGAGGACCACTTATTATCGCATTGTTTATAAATTTAAAAATTAGAAGCAATCAATATAAGGAATTGTTAGACATTGATTAAATAAAATACATTAACTCCATGTGAAATAATATCATATAGCCATTGAAATTATAAAAGTATTCTAATAACAGCATATTCATATATAATCTGTGTAGCAGGCTGTAAAACAGCACATACATTAGGAAAGAATAATAAATAGAAAAGCAACATGAGAGTAGATACCAATATCTTGTAAGAATTACTTCCAGTTTGGGTTATAAGTATGGCTTTTTGTTTGTTTTTTTGTTTCCTGTTTTATTTTCTACGCTGAACATGTGCTACTTTTGAAACTTAAAAAGAATCCATTTAAAGATTATTTAGGCATAAAATACTGGCCATATGTGAAATAGCCCATGGAGGCACCCAGTAAGATCATAGCTCATGGGCTGAGTGTTGGGGTAGACATGATCTGATGAACAGAGAGATGCTCCTGCCGATTGCCAGGGTTGTGTACAGGAGGCTTCTAGAAAGCTGGTATAGCAGGAGAACTATTCTGTAAAGATTGTGGCCTTCACTGGGTGAAAATGGCCCCTGAAAATGTGAGAATGAGTGAAGGAGAAAGCCTTCACATGGGCCCAATGGTGCTGAGAGTGAGTGTCTAGCATCAGGCCTCAAAGGTTGGATCAAGCAGATGGATGAAGCCAAAGGAGGAAGGGGTGGGTGGACCCCTTCTCTGGGTGGGACAGGGAGTTTCCTTGGGTTCTTCTCACAGAGTCCAAGCTGTGTGTTGCAACTGCTCAGAAGAGTGGGCCCAGCTTAGCCATATGTTGGATGAAAGCACTCACTGCCTGTCCATCTGGGGAGCTGGCCAGCCTGGCATGCCCCAGGGGCCCTGGGGGAGAGCATGGCCCTGCCTGGCACCAGCTGGGTGGCCACCCGCCCTTAGAACACCGGGGCTCCAGCTGCAAAATAGTTCTCCCTGTACTTGTGCTCCTCCTGAACAGCCCAGTGCAGACTAGAGCAGACATAAGTGGCATACCTGGTGTGGCCTCGCTGTGACATCCGACATCCAGTAAGAATGCCTCCCATCCCCTTAAGAAGAATGCCAAACCCTGGTGTGGCCTTGATTTTCAATAATAACCCAAGGGGCCAGGAAGATGACTCAGTGGAATAAGCACTTCCCTGGCAAGTGCAAGGGCCTGAGTTCAATCCCTGGTTAAAAAAAAAAAAAAATTATGTATATATATAACCGTTGAGGACTGACCAAATGGCTCAGTGGATTAAAGTGCCAGCTTAGGCAGATGTAGAGGACGGGAGTTTGATCCCCTGGCCTGTCATGCAGGCTTGGCCCCGGGATGCACTGAGATGGCAATTGAGACTGAGCATGGTGGTATGTGCCTGTAATCCCAGCACTTGGGAGGCGGTAAACAGTAGGATTACTATGAGTCTGATCTATGCAGTGAGACCCTGTACACTCTGTAGACCCTGTCCCATATACAAACAAATAACCTGCGAGTGTGAGCAGCCCCATGGAATATTCTGCTCACACAGAAACGCCTGTGTCTCAGGCACCAGGCCCCTCCTGCCCCCGACACAGCCAAGTCCTTGTTCTCTGGAGCAGTCCTTGAATTCATGGAGTCAACAAGACTGCCATCTCCGCACTTCCTGCCTTCATCCCACAGCTCTGCTCGGAGGAGCGGTCCTGGTGAACCCCATCATGGCCTCTTCTGAGCAGCTTTCACTGAGGAGATGAATCAGCAGCTTGTCAGAGCCTTCGGTGATCTTAGGACCGGTGAACTTGGGAAAGCTCTGCCTTGCTGAGTGGCTTGGAAGGCGAAAACTGTCTGCCCACTCCCCCCAGCTCCCTCAGCTTCGTGGGGAGGTGGGGCAGGTTAGCTGATGGAGCCCGGGCCCCCTGGTACCCACGTAAACCATGAAGAGGACCGTGGTGAGGTCAAACTGCCAATAGTTCTTAATGTTTGTGCATTTTGTAACCACCCCCACCCCAAACCTTTGAAGGAAATGAGGTTTTCTATTCATTCATTCATTTGATATTCATTGGGTACGAAGACAATGTCCACACAAATGAGTGCACAGATATCCCTAGCAGCATTGCCTATAATGGCCACGAAGGGGAAACAACCCAGACAGCCACAACTGACAGCTGTGCAAATAACATACAAAGATCTATAATGAACTGTTATAAAAAAAAGAATGAAATGTTGATACACACATGGCCCGGCTGAGCCTTGAGACACACTAAGTCAAAAAAGTCAGATCTGGAAGTTCTCATTTTGGATTCCCCCTTTATGGCAGCATGGCTAAAATAGGCAAATATCTGAGATTTCTAGAGACAGAACCTAGATGGCTGGTTGCCTTGATCTAAGGAGGTGGTAGATGGCTGGGGAGATAGCTCTGCAGTCTGAGCGCCCACCTGGCAGGCGCAAGGACTGGGGTCTGATCCCCAGTACCGCATACCATGCCATCCCCACAATGCGCTGGCCACAGACACTGTGCCTGGTGGCCCATGCTGTAATCTCAGCACTGAGGAGGCTAAGACAGGAGGATCACTATGAGTCTGAGCTACATAGTGAGATTCTATACCAAAATAAATAAATAAATAATTTTAAAAAGAAACTATAAAAATATTAAAAAAATAAAAAAGGGTGGCAGACAAGAATAGGACTTTGTTTTGAGGTGATGCAAATATGTTTAACTTAATCCTTAAGAGGCAGGGACAAATGACTTCTCCTTCTGCAGGTCCAGCTGCACTCTGGCTTCCCAGGAGCCCTTCAGAGACCTTTCAGCTGACTGGGTGCTGCTCTTATCTCTGCCATTGGCGGGCAGCCCAGAGTAGGGGGGTTGGCTCCCATGTGCTCACTGCCCTCCCCAGCTGCCAGACTAGAGCACAGCTAGTTAGGCCGGAATATGCACAGGGCAGTGATTCCTGTAACTAGGAGAAAACCAGACGCAAGAGCCACCTGCTCTCCCTTTTGTGGGGCTCTCAGTGGTGTGGCACTGGTGGAAGGAACAAGTGGCCTGACTGACCTGGTAGGGAAGTCCCACTCCTCCCAGCCCTGAGGACCTCAGGTTGCACCATGCTGCGGAATCCCAGTCTCTTTTTCTGGTGCTGTCATTCCAAGAATTCACTCTCCCTTCAGACTTGGCATCCTGGCCTCTTCCTTTCTTTTATCTCCTTGTTCACGGTTGCCTTCTTCCCTGAGCGTCTATTTTTCATTGTTTTCTGTTAAAAGTTAATTTCTCCTGAGGCCAGGGATTTAGCTCAGCAGCACAAGCATCTGCCTGGCAAAGTGCAAGGTTCTGGTTTGATTCTCAGTACAAAAAAAAAAAAAAAAGAAAGAAAAAAGTTGACTTCCTTCAAGGCCTGGACCCAGGGCACCTACCTCCCTCCCCTGACACGTATGCCTACAACATCTCTGTTCTTCTCACTGTCTAGCAGCAGAACTTGTCGCTCCTTCCTTTGATACCTACCGCGCTCTATTCTCCTTAGTGGTAAGCAACAGCCCCTCCCACTGGCCTGTCCCGCGAGTGTAGGCTCCCAGAGGGTAGGGATCCAAATCAATCCGGGCTAAGCTGTCTCCCTCCCTAGGAGCCTGCTGATTTGTGGCGTGGATATCTGCTGATTTGTGGCGTGGGCATTTTCCTACCCAGCTGTGCTCTCCAGGATTTAGCACACAGGACTTCGTGGTCAACAAGTTGCAAACTAAGTGGTTCGCAGGGGGTGCCCGTGGGCGGGGTTTCAGCGCTCTCCGCCCATTCGTCAGCTCTGCCTGCACTTGGCCGTCACTCCTGCACCTCTGTTTGCTAAGAACCAGCAGCATCCATAGCGCCTGGGAGCAGGCTTGTTCTGCCGCTGGGGCTGCCGGAAGGGCTGGAGAGACTTGTCAAGCTGAGAGATTTTTCAGTTCACTATGTTCTGTACCACTAAGCTCTCGGTGAGATTGCTTCTTTAGACCTTTACGCTTTTCTGCCAAAGACAAAAATATTCTAGTCCTCTGCATCCCAATTGGTGAACTGCAGAGAGTAGCATGATGAATATTTTAGCAGAAAATGTTTTTTTGAAGGGGCTGGGGAGATGGCTCAGTGGAATAAGTGCTTCCCTGGCAAGTGCAAGGGCAGGAGTTCAATCCCTGGTTCGGCCAAGAAAAAAGAAAAACATTTTTCTTTTTTCCTGCAAGTGATTTGTAAAGGCTTTCCATCCTCTTGCGCAGGACTTTATCATGCGCTAGTGCCAATTTGCTTTCCAGAGAAGCACTTCTCTAAGTTTATAATGAAAGGCAACTGAAGGGCATGGGTCGCAGCCTGGGCTGGGCACCAAGTGATAGTGGCTTTTGTAGCAGGGAAGACAAAACAACAAATCTCAGGATTACAATTGGTTTCTCTGTTCCCAAACAAAATTGCCTCAATAAAATTGTAAATTCTAAAATTCTCAGAAGTACTATTTCATTCCCCAAATCTAGATTATAAAGAAGCACTAGAATTTTCCTTCAGGAACAGCAACATTAGGCCAGGAGGGCCACGCTAGTTCATATAAGAAAGTATGCACATTTCTTCATCCTCTTGGTTCCTGCTGAGGTCTCCCCATAAGTAGGGAAGGAAGAGAAGTTGCCTAGCATATGAGTTTCCTATGGCTGCTATAACAAAGTACCACAAATTTAGTGACATAAAACAGTGTAAATTACAGTTTGCTGGCTGGGACATGCAACACAGGTCTCACAGGCCCAAAATGAAGGTGCTGGGAAGGCTGTGTTCCTGCCTGCAGACTCTAGGGAAGACTGCCCGTTTCCACAGGTTTTCTAGCTTCAGAAGGTGGCCTGTCATCCTTGGTACGGCCTCTTCTGCCATCTTCAGAGCCAACAATGGAGAGTCCAGACTTCTCACAGTGTGCTCTCTGGTTCTTTCCACAGGTAGATCTCATTCTGGCTGTCCTTTCTCCCTCTTTCCTGTGGCCTCTCACATTTACACCGAGGCCTTTATATCCAGTGCATTGTCCTTATTTTAGGATCATTCGATTATCATCTTAATTCCATCTGTAACCTTAATTCCCCTGTATCATGTAGTCACATATCCACAGGTTTTGCCAGTTAGAATGTAGATACCTTCAGGGGCCATCATTATGTCTGCTATGCCTAGACACAGGAGTTACAGCGTGACAAGGCTTGTGAAAAAAAAAAAAAGTGTGTGGGCCATCCAGATAGCTCAGCAGATTAAAGCACCTGCTTAGGCAGACACAGGGACCAGGGTTTGATCCCTGGCATGCCATGCCAGCCCTACCCCTGGGGTGCACTGACATAGCAATTGAGACTGGGTGTGGTGGCATGTGCCTGTAATCCTAGTGCTTGGGAGGCTGAAAACAGGAGGATCACTACAAGTCAAAACTGGGTAGTGAGACCTTGTAGACCCTGTACTAAATACATTTTAAAAAAATAGCAATACAAAAAGAGCCACAAAACCATGAAGTAGCTTATTTTGAGTCAAGGACTTATCCTCATATTATTGCCCACTGATATGTGTTAGATAAGGGACCAGAGAGTTGTAAGTGAATATTTCATGTGGGATTGATGTCATAGGTTAGGGTTCCCAGATACAGCAATGGAGGTGGGGAGTTCCAAGCAGGACGCTCATCAAGCATTGATGACTTTAGAAGGCCCCTGCAGAACCACTATGAGCTTCAAGGGCAGCACAGGAGCCAGATACTTGGATGAGCCCCGCCTAGGAGGAGTGGGTGTGATTGTGGGAGGAGCCTCTTGCGCAGAGGCACTTCCTGGGGATTCAGTATACCAATGCCAAGGACAAGTGCTGGTGCTTAATACGCAAAAGTGCCCTAGGGTAGGTTAGGTGGCAGTGAGCTCAAGGGTCCCCTCCAGAGGGCTCCACAGCAGAACTGGTACGCAGGAGGCAATGGCATTTGCCCAACCAAGCAAAGAAGTGATGAGGTATATTTTTGGTCTACTTCTGGCACCCCAATTCCTGTGGGACTCAGGCTTTCTGTGCACTATGGGAGAGCCTGCCTGCAGGTCACTTCTAAGCTCTCCCCAGGGGTCTCAGTACAGGTGGTGGGAACACTGTCCTGGAGATTCTGGGCACTAAGTAGATTCACAGGAGGAAAAAAGAAGCTTGACTAAGCTCCATCTTGAACTTTCACCCCGAGGCTCACACGCTGATGCCGCAGTCTACTTGGCAGAGTTTGTATGCTTTGGTGGCTGTAGCACCGAGGCTGTTCCAAGGTGCTATCCCATAATCACGGCTCATTACTCCGTTCATTATCTCATCATCCGCAGGGAAGACCATGTGCTCCTCCAGAGTCTGTGGCCTCTCCTGAGGTGAGTGCTGTCCCATGACCTGTGCCTCTGTCAAGACTCAATACAGGGCCTAGGGGAAGAGAAGGCTACCTATTTCGGTCACCAAAAGAGTCTTAACCCTAAAGAAGATCATTAACTTGCTTTCTCATACCTGAAGGCATCAGGAAACAATTTTGTTTTCTATTTCTAATCCCTATTAAATGTAGACATTCTATTTTCCATGTGTTCTTCTATTAATTTATTTTTGTTTTTTGGCACTGAGGATTGAGACCTGGATGTTCTGTGTGCCAGGCAGCAGGTACTTATGTCACCGTGGTATCTCCTGGTCTTTTTCCATATGCTCTTTTTTTTTTTGCAAAACCAGGGATTGAACTCAGGTTCTTGCGCTTGCCAGGGAAGTGCTTATTTCACTGAGCCTTCTCCCATGCTCCTTCCATATGCTCTTCAAAGGCAATTTTATGGAGCCAGGGAGATGGCTCAGTGGAATAAGCACTTCCTTGGCAAGCGCAAGCACCTGAGTTCAATCCCTGGCTCCACTAAAAAAAAAAGAAAGAAAGAAAAGCAATTTTATGAGTGAGTGGAATTGCTCACAGTATCTTCTATGAGTCTGTCATGGAAAATCTCTTGACAATGCCCCATATGTGTAAGGTTTTAACTCTGACTTAGTGTAGGGATCCATTGGTCTGTCCATGTGATCCAGAGAGAAATGGCAGCAGGAATGAAGAAAAGACAGATAAGAAGACAAGAGCGGGGCCAGATGGTGGCCTATCTGGTTGGTGAGACAATCCCACAGCACCACAGTAGGTGCATTTATTTATACCTTGCAAAGTTAGCAACACTTGTGACTAACAGCTAACATTGATCAATCCGCATGCTTATCTCAAGGCTGGGGTAGCGTGATTGCTTTAGGCACTGGGGCCTAGTTCCACTTTCACACATTCGACCAATTTCCAGCTTGTGTGGCTCCTAACCACTTAGTAGCTCTCTTCCTGTGCATATAATGTAAGGAAATTGGTCTAAATAGCTAAATTTATTTATTTATTTATTGGTGCCGGGAACTGAACTCAGGGCCTTGTGCTTGCCAGGCAAGCCTTGTGCTTGCCAGCTCCATCTGGGCCCTACAGAGAAGAATTTATACACAAGAATGCTTATCACAGAAACCACCGAATGCTAGCTAGATGTCTGGAACAAGCTCATGTCTTATCAGTAAATTCGAGCTGGGAAGAGTTACCAAGATGGCAAACATGGCTGATGCTGTGAAGAGGGAAACAACTCAGGATTCCCAGAGAGTACATAGCTGTACACTTTGTCTGAGCTATGCAAAAGTAAGTCCAGACACAGAATAGAGAAGAAGAAAAAAGAAAAAGGTAATGATTTCCTTGGTTATAGAATTAAAGGTTCTGTCAAAATCATTTTATTATTTGTTGAAGTTTTTAAATGTTGAGGAATGCCCTTGCAATATTTCTAGAATAAATTGGGAACATCAGGGGTTGAGACCAGAGCCAGGAGCCTGCAAGTTCTGCTGTCCTTTAGGAAAAGTTCAACTAAGGACTGCCGAGTGACCAGAAAGCCTGGGCTGGGGTCACTCTAATGACCCCATTCTAGTCTGAGAAGACCCTGTTCTTTCTTGGTCGGCTGACAGGTAGCTAGCTGGTTTGGAGTCTGAGATTAGCTTGCAGCAGCCCCACTTCAGGACCCGCCAAGAAGCCCTGAGTTTTGCGCACTGGTCCTCTGCCTCCAGCATAGCCCAGCACCTCTGCCTCCTGGGTGCTGGCTGGACAGCGGGAGCGCCTGGGCAGAGTCTCTACCACCTCTCCAAGTCCTCAGGGGCTGGCCCCGCGCATGCGCAGTGACAGCATGCTTTGTGCCCCATACCATTGTGCGCAGGCAGCCTAGAAGTGCAGGGGCCCCTTTCTAGTCCAGAGGAAGGCCCACGTGAACCCCTGCTGGGAAGACTGCCTCCATGGAACAGCTCTGGTCACACTCCTGTACCAGACAGTATGGACTCCACAGAGACCCCAGGTCCTTTACTCTAGACTAAGGTTGATGCTCAGGGCAATCCAAAGTGTTAAATGAGATGCTAGTGAAAGGGGTTAGCACAGCAGCTGGTGCTAAAACAGCTCAATGTCTCCACCCCCACTGGCCTTTCCACTGGCACCTACTAGTGGGTCTCTTCATTTGTTAAGAAGGCTTAATAGCTTTGTTGTGCGAATTAAGAAAAAATACACGTAAGGAACCTGATATTTAGCTAGGATTTCGGAAAGGGAGCGATTCCTTCTTCACTAAGATGCTATACAAGCTGCACCATGGTGAACACACATGCTTAGCCATAGCTTCCTATGATGCAGGCAAACTAGGAGAAGGAAGATTCTGGGTCAGTAGAGCCAGCAGGGTCCAGGGCAGCCAGCGAAGCCTCATGGGATTGAGCTAGGGCCCTCTGCTGTCGATCTACTCTCAGCCTGTGTGTTGTTTGCACTCTCTGCACCACCAGTTCCCACCCATAAGAAGCAGACACTCAAGTTTGAAGGCTGTCCTGATCCAACAGCATAAGCAAAGCTGGGGCTGCTAGCAGCAACCCTGAGTCAGCAGTGCTGGCACATGAAGGCTCTGCAGCCACTAGGAAAGTGGGGCACTCGATTTAGCTTTCTGGAAACAGTCAACTCACAGGGCTGCTGGGGTCACTCCCTCCTCCTTCCTCCAGTAAATCAGACTTTGAAAAGTAAGAGAGAAAAGAAGGTTAATATAAATCCATTCCACTGTCTAGTTGAAAGGTGTTTCACTTGCATTTAAAGTGAATCTATAGTTCAGTACTTTAAAGCGCCTGCTTAGGCAGAGCACAAAGGCTGGGGTTCTATGCATGCATGCCATGCTGGCCCTGTCCCCAGGGCGCACTGAGATGGCAATTGAGACTGTGCCTGGTGGTGCACACCTGTAATCCCAGCCCTTGGCAGGCTGAAAGCAGGATCACTATGAGTCCAGTCTACATGGTGAGACCCTGTAAACCCTGTACTAAATACATTAAAAAAAAAAAAAAAAAAAAGTGAATAGAAGCACCAGCTGAATCGAGCAAGCCCTTTCTCATTGTAGCCATGGTACTAAATGCTTCGTAACCCCACTTAATCCCCACAGCCACTCTGCCGGTGCTCTGTCCATTTCACATATTGGAAGACTAATACTTAGAACCTGAGAGGGACCAGTGGAAAGTCGCAGATGGTAAGTGGCAGAGCCAATATGTGAATACAGGTGAGTCCTGACTTTTATGTTCTTAACAGCTACACCCCACTGTAAATATTTACCTGTATTTTATTTTCTAAGTAAAAGAGTTCCGAGTTTTAACTTCTCCAGTACAAGTGTTTGAAGAACACATTTTCCAGATACTTTGTACTCTTTCAAAATGTTTTCCTTTCCTAACTTTTATTCACTGAAAATCCATCATGGATCCAGGCTCAGAATATGCTCAGTAGGATTTGGCTAGAGAATTTGCCCTCCCAAGCCCCCAGTGCCAAAGCCAGGGACACAGGGAGCCCCGCGATGGCAGCACTGTGATTTGCCCTTTCTGGCGTCTCCATCTACCTGTTCTCATGCATGCATGTCCCCTTTCCCACAGTGGCTCAAACAAAATGTTCTCCCTTCCACCTACATGTGGCTCCAGATGTTGTGTTTAATTTTTCAGAAGCCTAAAGTACTGCAGTAGAGACGCAGTGATGACTCAGGGCTGTGTGTGCGTGCCTGTGCGTGCCTGTGCGTGCCTGTGCGTGCGAACAGCTAAATATGGGAAGCAGCCAGTCTGTGCGGGGAATTGAGGGCACCAGATGCTTACGTTTCTAGGTCTTCCCAAGGGTTATATAACTGCCCCCAAAGCCAGGGGGCAGGAGCAGGCCAGCTGTGGGAGACATGTCCACAGAGGAATGCTGAGGAAGGTCTGACCTTGGGGAGACAGAGTTTGCCAGGCTGTGGAATGTTCCCAGCTTGGGGCTTAAACAAAAACAGCATTCAGAGAGCGAGTGCTCAGCTGAGAACAAGCCCTATCTGTCTCCTTGCTTTGTCTCAGGGCCTTCTCAAGGTGAGCCTTACCCTGTGAGACCTGATATTGAATTCAGAGCTGGGCACAGCTGCCAGAGCAGGTCCTGGTAATCCTCCCAGCCATCTCTAATTAGCAGGCTTGGGGCGCAGTGTCCTGAGGGCCAAGCAAAGGTGAGATAAGAGCTCTGGTCTCCTCTGCTCACAGAATAGGCCTACAGAAAGGCATGCTGGGAGGAGCACCTTGGGGGAAGGGAGGGAGGAGCCACCACCAATCCACAGGCATTTATCAGGAGCTCACTCTGTGGTCACCCTTGGGGGATGGAGGTATCTGATTGGCCCAGTGCCACTGAGGAGCTCTGTAGCACTGTTGCCTAGAAAACCTCCTCCCCACTACCTCCTTCCCTGCCACTATCTTGCTTGACTAAAACCTACTATTTAGGGCTCAGTTCAGAGGTCTGAGACATAAAGCAGTGTTTTTCAAACTGCAGATCATGACCTATTAATACTTTGTATACTTAATTCAGAAGGTCTTCTCTAGTATTAAAATACACACACACACACACACACACATACACACACACACACATACAGACATACATATACATTGTTTTCTTCAGAGGAAAATAGAATAGCTGGGTGTGGTATCACAAGCCTTTAATCCCAATACTTGAAAAACTGAGGGCACCAGGAGAATCACCGCATTTGAGACCAACTGAACTACAAAGTGAGCACAAGGTTAGGCTGGAGTATGTAGTAAGATTCTGTTTTAAAACAGGGAGGGGCAGTATGGTGGTGTATGCCTGAAATCCCAGCACTCAGGAGGCTGAGGCAGGAGATCACTGTGAGTTGGAGGCCAGCTTGGGCTACATAGGGAGACTCTATCTCAGCAAAACAAAACAAAGAAACAAACAAACAAAAGTTGATCTGAATGACCTGAAGGGTAAGTACTATTTCAGCCAGCACTGACCCAATTCAGTGCTGGATTGTGGTATAAAAAGTAGTTCTTAGTGATGATTGTGACAAAAACATTTGAAAGCCTTTGGCTTAGACACTAATTCACTCTATCCTTCTCACTACAAGTATCAGAGACCCTGGCTTCATTGAGTTTTGGCAAAGAATACTACTATCTCATTTAAGAGAAGTACAGCGTCTGGGGCATGGTGTCAAGGAGGAATGCTGACAGCCTGGGTGCTGTGGGAGCAGCGTGGAGTGCTCCCTCCTGACGGTCCAAAGTGGAGACAGCAGGAAGCTGTGGCTGGAAGGGAGTGGAGTTGTCAGAGACGTGGGCAACAGTGAGGAAGCAGTTGAGACCAGCTTCGGGAGAGACCTGCACATGACTGTGGTGGAACTAAAGAACATTTTCCCTAGCTCATCATATCTCACCTTGGGGTGATTTTGTCTTCCACTCATAGTGGGCAGCGTCTGGAGGTCCAGCTTGGAGGAGGGTGGCTGATGGGACAGAGCAGCCAGCAATCAGGACGCTGAACGCAGGATGGTGCACACGAGGCTAGCCCTCCACCCAGAGGCACTGCCCTGAAGCTGACAACACCAAGGCTGGGTGTGAGACCCCACTGTAAACCTGCCTGGCATTCTTAACCTGCAAGACCCACTTGATGGCTTCCGACTCTGCCTGCTCCCGCCTTCCTCCCAGCTCCCGGAAGCTTGAAGTGAGAGGCCTTGACAACACAGGATATCTTCTGGAGCAACCTGGGTGCTGGCTGGGCCCAGGAGCCTCCTGGGATGGCATTTCCATGGACAGCTCACCCCAGGCCAGTGGCAGAGCACTTCCCTGCCATTCTTGCTGCTGGTTAAGGTTTACTAACTGGCTTTCTGGAAAATAAGCCCTGGCTTAAGCATTTGGTAATTTCCAGGAGCTAACCATTTCAATTTTAGCCAGTTTCAGCTTACCAAAGTGAATTTGGCTGGCTTGCAGAATTCCTGAAAATTTAACAAAGGAGCTAGAACAAGCCCACTCCACAAAGTGCTTGGTCTCCCTACCTTCTAATCTTATATTCTCTCTTAAGCTACACAAATACCTTACCTACTGAATCAGCAGCTTAGCACAATCCGAGTTAACTTTTCACCCACACAACAGTCCAGCGTGGGTATTCCTTCCACATCCCCCTCCTGGAAGCAGCAAGTCAGGGCTGAGCTCGGGTGTCTTGGGCTCAGTGCTCCCCAGGGCAGCTGCTCTCCACCTTCTCTGTGTGCCAGAATCCCCCGGACAGCTTGGCACACAACTCCCTTGTGCAGGTTCCCAAGTGCTGCTGGTACTGCTGGACCTGGTCACATTCTGAAGACCACTGTGGGGAAGCAAGGGCTGGTTCCTGGATTCCATTTCCCGAGGTTCTGACTCAGTTGGGCTAGGCTGCAGCCTGGAGCTTGGAGGCCTTTAAAAGTTCCTTTTTTTTTTGTGATTTCAGCATGCAGCAGGGGCAGGGAACTTGGTGTTAAGGGCCTGGCCATGTTTTCCTCCATTCAGCTGGCAGATAAGCTGTGGGCCAGGCCCAGAAGTGATGAACATGGCAGGTCAACTCCTGTCCTCTTGCTGGGAACCGTCACACAGTGCACCTCCACACGGGAGTCTAGGGCCTGGGGTTGAGCTAGATGCTCTAGAATGGAAGGAATATAGTTCACTAACAGCTAGGAAGTGGCTGCCTAACTGCTAGTTGGTTGTTGTGATTTTTGTAGTACTGGGGCTTTAACTTAGGGGCTGGACTTGAGCCCTCTTTTATTTTTTATTTGGAGTCAGTATCTGGGAGTGACAGTAGGCTATGTAGAGCTAGACGGATGTCTATGTGTATGGACCCTCACGTGTCTGTGAACATACATTAGTGGGTAGGAGCCTCTGGTCCTCAGGTGAGATGTTAGAGTAAAAACTGCTAATGGCGGTGGGGGGGGGCGCTGTTATGTCCCAAGGGGGAGGCTGCTGTGGGGTGGGAAAAGCCCAAGGTGAACAGCTCTGTGCCAAGCCACTTCCTCAGACATATTTATAAGTTGCTAAACTTTGAGTCTGTTCCCCTCTCTGCAAAATAGATACCATGTTTGTATTTACCTCCTGTGTACCAATAAGTGAAATAAATATGAATCCCAAAGATAGGGCGACTGGCCATTGCGTTTGTTCAATGAATGCTGGTTTTTCTCTCTCTTAGAAAACTTGGTTGACTCCAGTGATATCAGAACTGGAGCTGGCAGTCTCTGGGCTTCTCTGCTGGTACATGGGACCAGAGGCTGGCTTTGGGCACTTTGGGGCCCCACTTTTAGGAGAGACCACACCCATGGAAGACTCATTTTTGTTTTCTTTTTTTTTTTTTTTTGGTGGAACTGGGGATTGAACCTAGGCCCTTATGCTTGCCAGGGAAGCGCTTATTCTACTGAGCGATCTCCCTAGCCCTGGGAGACTTATATTTGGTAAAAGGAGAGATACATTCATTCCCAGGCCATATTTAGTTGGCATTCACACTCTGATGTCTGTCAGTTTAGGAAAAGTTTAAAAACTCAATACCAGTTTTGCAGTACTTGGAATTGAATCTAGGTTTCTGTTTTTTATTTTTACTTTGACACAGGATCTTGCCACCTACTTTAGGCTGGCCTTGAACCTGTGGCAATCCTTCTGCCTGGTATGCACCACCACACCCACCTTGCCACCAACTTTTAGTGGAGCGATTATTCAAACTACAAAGTTAATCTTCACATTTCTGAGCAACCTCTTTAAACAGTTCTGCTTTCCTAAGCACAAATGAACTATATGGAGCCAGAGCCTGAAATCTCCAAAAAGGAAGAGGAAGTGCAAAGGGCAGGGAGGGGCAAAAGAACAGAGAAGGCAAGGGGAGAGCAGGCCCCTGCTAGTGGTTCAGTCCTCTGCAGAGGAACAGTCACTCATGCAGAAGCAGCCGGCAGGGGTGAGGGGCTTGGCATGTTCTGCGGGGAGCCCTGGCCTGCAGCAGCCGCAGCCTGGGCGCAGACTGCCCGTTAGCCTGACACCAGGCTAACGGTGGAGCCCGCCGCGGGCAAGAGCCTTCGTGCTTCCCAGCTGCACAAGTTGCAGCTTGATCAGCAGACACTCCTGGGGGCAAATTCATTTGAGTAACTGTTCAACAGCGCGTGTTTATTTTCCAAGAAACTTTCCATGATCTTATGCTTTAACACCAGCTCTAACCTTCTCTGCTTTTCGTATTTCTTGTAAAAGACACTGCCTTTCTCTGGTTCTGGACCCAGTACCAGCTCTCTCTCCCCACAGCCATACTTCTTCAGCATTAGGATATGCCAGCTTCAGAGCATCGGGATCCCAGACCCCAAGCCCAGCTCGCTGGCCACAAGTTGGACTTCTGTCACTTAGCTGTGTGTCTTCTCTGAGCCTCGATCTTCTCTCCTGTAAAGTGGTCATTGCTCAGGACGTTCCTGGCCAATGACAATCACTGTATAGTAAGTAGTTTGTTCCTTTCTATGGGAATAACTCCTCCCTCCACTGGTGGGGCTCCTGGAGCAGTCACGGGGAAGGTGTGTACAGCGGCAAGGGAACTTTGATTGAACCTTTTTGAAGAACTAGGAGCTGCACCAAGCCTTTCCATACTGTACTTTATTTAATCTTCACGGGGTAGGCATGGACAGGCAGGCAACTTGCCCCAGTTGCCAGCGAAAGAAGACAAGGAGCCAGGGTCCAAAGCGACAGCCGAGATGCTGTTCTTCAGGGCACAGAGAGGAACAGGCCGATCAAGAGACCCAGCTCTTGGGACCTGTGTACTCCAAGACCATCTAGCCCCTCCAGTTGAGTCCTGGAGCCCAGGAGACCCCGTTCCATGGGCCCAGACACCAACAGTCGGGCTGGTGTATAGAGGAACACTGGTGTTCTCATGGGACATGGGCAAGGAGGACAGGGCCCTCTGCCCTTTAGGGTCACTGCATTAAGGAGGCATGAGATGAGCGCTTGGGATGAACCAAAAGAGGACAGACAGGTTTCTGACCTCATCGAGCTTACAGGGAGCATAGCAAAATTGATGGTAATAATTATGTAATCAGTTGAGGAATAGAAATAGAATGGGGTGCAGAGAACTAAACAACTCTCTAATGAATGATTTGCTGTACCTGAGGTCCAGGGCAAGGACTGAAAAACTCTGGAAGCCACACAGATCTAGCACCTTTGCTGGTGTCTTTGTAGACAGCATCTCCTTTACCTGCTACCTTTGGTTTGCCTTGGTTCCTCACTCCAGTACATCTAGATCCAGGTGCAGCTCATTATTATTTTTGGTATGGGGAATCAAACTGTAACCTCAGGGCCTTGCGCGTGCCAGTGGGGGCTATGCCACGGAGCTACAGCCCTGGCACTGGCGACCCGTTCTTAAACTCTCTGATTTCAGTCTTGACAGGAGAGGCCCTAACTCACACTGGTGGCAAGGCTGGGCATAGATTTCCCTTGTGGGAAGAGTCAGCTCCGAGCCCAGAAATGAGAGGCTCAGAGTGAATGTGCAGTGTTAAAATTATGGCTGCCTGGGCAAATGCCAAGAAAAGAGCAATGAAGCATCATTTTCTCAAAAAACACTGATTTTACTGGGCACTAACTAGGGAACAGTGCTTGGGATGAAGCAGAAAAGGACAGACAGGTGTGGTTCATGCCACCCTGTGACTCATAACCCATCTGGGAAGGTACAAATAAGCTGAAGGCACAAGTGCTACAGTGAGGTATGCAGAACAGAGATCACACAGCACTTAAGAGGAAACCAGAGGGTGGGCTGGGGGAATACCTTGGGGACTTGCAGGACAGTAGAGGAGGGTACGTGGCATACCAGGTTATGAACAGGCATCTAAATGCATGAGCAAAGAGGGGTATAAGTGCTGGGGTCACAGTAGAGACACACATGGTAGAACTTGAAAGATGGTCCTTCAATTTGGTGCACCACAGAATAACAGGGAAGGATCCTAAAGATATTGTGGGTACCCCTATGTGCAAGTGTCAGGTTCGGTAGGTCTGCCTCTGATCTCCTGATTTGCTTTCTAGCAAGTTCCTCTGTGATGCCGAAGCTGCTGGCCTAGAAAAAATTCTTGGAGAAAAGTGAGGAGACCCACCAGGAGGTTGCTGCAGAGGTCGAGGTGGGAGGGGAGAAAAATCCCCTACATGTAACCTCCACTTTCACTCAGAAACACCATCCTTCATCTAGAGGAAATGAAGCATAAAGGCCATGCAGTCATTTAGCAAGAAACAGGGCTGCTGCCTGTCTGGGACAGGTGCAGACACAAAAGCCCGTGTTCTTGGCCCCACACTGGAATCCTGTGGCTGGTGACTGGATGAGTGCTGGTTAGAGGCACAGAGGACAAAGGTCTCAGCAACTTCCAGGACTCTGGCTGGGGCCACCGGGTGGTGGGTGCCACTGCTCAGAGCGTGCTCATGTTTGCGGGTCCACAGTAGGTGTGTCATTTGGGGTTGATCGAATTGTGCTGTGGCAGAAATGGACATGTGGGTCTGGGGCTCAAGAGTGAGGACTGAATGAGAGCTGGAGAACATCCCAGGGACAACATGAGGCAGGGAGAGGATTGTAGCCTTTCCTGAGGAAGCTAAGGTTGAAGTTCAGGTTAGGGGCTGGGGAGATGGCTCAGTGGAATAAACACTTCCCTGGCAAGTGCAAGGGCCCGAGTTCCATCCTTGGTTCCATGAAATAAAAAAAAACAAAATTCAGGTCAGGAGGAACTGGGACTAAGGAGCAGGCAAAAACAACTTTGAGAGAAGGGATAGATTTCAGGGATGGCAGTGCGTGTCGCAGGGGCTCTGCGGGGCAAGGAAGGACAAGGAGATCCTGTGGGGTAAGTCAGGAGTGACGCGGCTGGTTGACTCCAGGGCACTGCAAGGTGGAGACTGCATTGGAGAGATGCCTAGGGAGTGAGCAAGCAGCAGTGCTGACTTCCCGGAGGCTGCTCCACGGAGGAGGGGTGGGTGATAGCTGAGGGGCAGCATTCAGCACTGAGGAAACGGGGGGTACTCAAATGCTGAGGAAGGACCAGGAAGGAAGCTGCAGGCCCATTCCCTGGAGTGTCTGAGAGGAATGCACGCTACAGCTTTCGAAGGGCTGTCAGGACACGTTTAGACACATCGAAGCCAGTGGGGGCCATGGCTTAGATAGGGGGATGTTAGGGTCACTGATCCAGAGTGACTTGGCCGCCACCTGCAAGGCACACTGGTCAGTGGGAGTGCTGAGCCCTGCTGATTGAGAATGCACTGGAAGGCCCGGCCTTTGAGAGCACAGTTGTAGTACTAAGTTTGTCCCTGAACATCAGGTTACTTAGCTGCTTTTTCTACATCGAATGAAAAGGACAGATGGGCTCTGGCTGAAACAGGGAGGGGAGGCTGAGCCTGCTTCTTCCCTCCCTCCTCTCACGGTGTTTCTCAGATCGAGGCTCTTGAGCGCAGTTGGAGAATCCCCATCTGGCCAGGGCTCTCACTCTGCAGCAAATCCCGGCACCAGGAAATACCCATGGCCTTCCTCAGGGTAGTGCACTCACTGGTCAAATCTCCAGGGTACTGAAGGGTGGACATGGGACAGGACCTGGGGCCTGTGCCAGGCTACGGCTAGAGTGGCCAGACTTCTGTCATCACGCTGGGTCACAGCAGTGCAAAACCGCCCTGAGGGCCATAATTGCTGCTTGTCTCTGGCCCTCTAACCTGAGGTCTTTCCTGTTTCACCCTAGTTTCTTTAAAGATGCCCCACCTACAAGCATGGGCATCAGCCTAAGTGGACAGACTGTGGGGAAAGGGGCAGGAAGCCAAGTGTTGGTCCTGGGTCTGGGAGCTGGGGCAGCAGCAGGGAGCAGCCCCAGGCTCTGGCGTCAGCCTGTTCCCCCTTCCCCCTAAGCAGGACAGCAAGGGGAAGTGATCACCTGATAGGCGAGGACACCGCTGGTGCCAGAGGTAACCTCCTGTCACACTTGCCTGAGAGGGACAGACAGCAATGCCAGCCAGAAGCTGGGGAAGATGACAGAATTCAGGGGGAATTAAAGAAAGGAGGAAGGAGGTGTTTTCACAGGTGACTTCGAAGCAGAGATCATTTCACCCTTTACTCAGGGCCTTCCAGCACACAACCTCATCTTAAAATGGTGCTGCTTATGCCCGCAACACAAAGAGAAGTGCCTGTCTGTGGGGTGCCTGGGAGGGCGAGGGCCCGAGGCCTCAGCTAAGCCTCTCCAGTAGAGTTTCCCTCAGAAGGCGGGAGCTAAGACTGTGGGGAGCTGCAGGCATAGCACTCAAGAGACAGCCAGGGGAGCCCCAGCTGCCATCCAAGAGCTCAGGCAGGGGCCTCCTCCTCTCCCAGGGTTACCCTGCTGACGAGATGCAAGGGGCCCGGGCTGGCTTGATGTGCTCTGGGGCTGCCGTCAGCATGGGCCCCCGGTCCACCCCCAGGGACCCACAGTGATTGCAGACATGGGCACCAAGCCAAACTCCATTATAATAGCCATCTTTATTTGTAAAAATCCAGATATAAAATGTATTCTTTCTGTCTTTCCAGATTTTCCTTTTTTACAAAAACAAAAAGGCACATAAAAACCTTCCCTGCTGTCATTCCCGCAGATGGTGTTCCAGGCAGCCCCCCTCCCCCCGTTATAGCTACATGCTTCATTCCAGGACATCCGGCTCCCACATGCTCCGGCGCTCCTACCAGGGTAGTTCTGAACTTCGAGACGGAAGTACACAAGGGGGACGGGGCGGATGCAGAGCGTGGCACGATGCTGGGTGGCGTGCAGGACAGGGGACTAGTAGTAGGTTTCCTTCTCCACCCAGCCTGTAGGTGGGAGGGAAGAGAAAAGACAGGGATGAAGACCCGCTGGAGGGTGAGGATTCAATAGGGGATGGACACTGGTTTTTGAATCAAACTTGGGACCTTGTGCTTGCCAGGCAGGTGCTGTGCCACTCAGCTACAACCTCAGCCCCAGGGTCCTCAACAGCTGTCTACATTATTCTTGTTATGACTGCTGTTACCTGGGAAGATTGCTTAGGTTTCTGACTGTCACTACCTTGTATTTGACTTGTGTTTTAAAGTCTGAAATAAGCTCAAATGCTGACTGGATCCTCCATGCTGGATGGGGCTGCAGCCAGCTCACCGGGCTGACCAGGCCGGGAGCCAGACCCAGCAGAAGCCCAGAGCCCCCGACTAGCACCCGCCTCCCGGCCCCAGCTGCGAGGCCCGACTCACCGCCAGGGCGCCGCCGGATGATGAGCTTCCTGACCTCGTCATACACGAAGATGAGCAGGGAGTAGGGGAAGGCACAGAACCACCAGGTAGGCCTGCAGACATGGACATGTGGATACAGCTCAAAGGAAGAAAGCAAGCCACACACCGAGAGGACCGGGGCAAGGCAACCAGCAGGCAGTCACTGCTCTCTGAGTCACTAGCAGGACAAATACTATCACCCAGCCCAGTGCTGCCCAGGCCTGGAGATGGGCTGTGACCTGCATGCTGTGTAAAGGGAGCTCTGTCGTCTGTGCCTGGATTCTGACCAATGTGTTCTATAGGGTGAGGTGAGAACATATTCTGTTGACAAAAGCAGATGAGACTGGCTTTCTTCCCTTTCTAGAGGAGCTCAGGTGCTGGTACTTGAAGACAAAGAACTGTGGGTCCAAATCAGGCTATTCACCTAATTTGGTCTTTGACAGTATAACATGGGATAGTCTACTGCATGTTAAGACTCCATGACCTGCAGGACTAACTGTGCCCCCACAGAGGACAAAGTCTTCTTGGGTATCAGAGGCTGTTGCTGCTCCTCCGTACCCAGCTGGGAAGGCTCTTCCTTGTTCCACACATCCTCTGTAGCAGGGAAAATGTGGCCTCTTGAAACTCAAAACCAGAGGAGCCAAACCACCTTCCAAAACTGAGCAGGACCGCCAGGAACAAGATCTCTAGGGGTCATGACAAACTGACGGACCCAGAAAATGGCCATGTCCCCAAACGCTGCCCTCTTATAAGTGTGGTATTTTCACCTAACCTTTAGGGCACTCTTTGTTGTTTCCAAGCCCTGCTCCCCATGAACAATAGGCAAAGCCAGCAGACTTCAACTTGGCACACCTTGCTTGTGATGTATGACAGCTCCGCCCAAGGTATCGGGCAACATGACACTGTGGCCCGAGCCTTAACGATTATAATCAAGTGGGGAGTGGAAATGACCATGCCAAAGAAGAGGTGGAACTGCCCAGGGCCAGGAGGGCAAGAGCACATGGCGACACCCTCCAAGATCAGCCCAAAGGGCTCTCAGGATGGAGGGGAGGAAGGACAGAAGGCCAGGGAAAGGAAGACAGCCTCCTTACCAAGCACACAGGCAGAGAGTACTGAACTCATCACAGGCTCAGGTAGACGGAAGCCAGGCTAGGACACCAATGAGACAGACACTGCATAGCAATCCCACCCCACACCACAGCTATCTCCACACACCCAGGAGAGGCCAGTGGGTTCTGCTTAGGTTAGGGATGAGGTCAGTGAACAGAAGGGCCGCTAACAGGTCAGCTAAGATGGTTCAGAGAGGCCTGAGCAAGGAGGGGGAAACAGGGAGCTGAGTTTGATGCCTGACCTGGTCCTACGCTGCTTCAGTCTCATCAGCTTCTACACACTACCACACACCTACTTTTTCACAGATACAAAGCTGTGAGGATGCCTGCGCCTAACAACACAAGAGCAGAGAGCGGTCCCTTGCTGTACTAAAGCCTGACTGGGTCTGTGCAGATTTGTGGTATGCTCCCTTGATCCTTCCTACACACGCTGTGGCTCTGGAGTGCAGCTGGACAGACCTTGGGTCTGCTTCCAGCCTTTGTGTGGAAGCAGAAGACTCAGAGCCTAGAAAGCTAAGGGGTATGAGCAACTCCAAGGGACTGCACACCCATCTGGACTTGGGCCAAACTCTAGGTCTGGGCAGCAGTCAGTGAGTTGATTTATGCACAAGAATGAGGCTATCTTGATCCTGTAACCCACAGGAATTTACACACACAGCTCTCAAACTTCTGATCTAGTATGCTTGGACATGGGAAAGGCCAGCATGTCCTGCCACATCTCTCTACCTCTGGGAGTGGAAGGGCTTCTATTTACTTACTTGAGGGGATACATCCTAAGGGCGACACCCATTCCAGGGCAGTAGGAAAGGAAAGCAGCAAGGGCTGTCTCTTCAAAGAGGCCAAATATTAAGATCTTGTTCCTAAAAGTCAAGAGAGAAAAATCTTGAAAGGTGCAAAGATAGTTTTGCCCTCTAATGTTGTGTTAAGCAGCAGACCACTGTGCTGCTAGGCTTCCTGCAGAACGCTTACAGATCACTGCTCATTGTGCCCAAGCCCTTGGCGTGCCCTTCCGTACTCACTTCATCCCCTGCTGGAAGACTGAGTTCCTCCTGGTCTTGCAGATGATCAAGTCAGCCCACTGCACCACCACGATGCTGACGAAGAAGGCTGTGTGGCAGGTGAACTCCACGATCTTCCTCTGCTCATAGGTCTGTTAATGCAAAGACACCAGCCTTGGCTCTCTGTGCGCATGGGTGGTGTCACTGTGGCTGGGCTTCCGGGATATCAGGACCATGGCCTCAGCACGAAGCCCCTGCTTACCCACTGCTGCCCGTAGCTGTCTTCCATATCGTTGACCCAGCGGTCATCCCAGTCCACACGGAGGCCCAACAGGTGGATTGGGAGGAAGCCATTCTCAGCCAGAATCACAAAGTAAGTGAAGAAGCCCCCCAGGGCCTGGATCATGCCTAAGACATGGGAAACTCTACCTCAGTGCTAGCACCTCTCGCAAGGCCGTCTCCAAGGGAGGATCTAATCCCTGTAACAGCTGAGGAGTCAGGGAGGTCTTTATCACTGGTTTGGGAAGGCACTGGGCAGAGACACCTGGTTACTCATGGGCTAGGAGACCCTGGGCGCATGCAAAGGGTCCCAGACCCTCTCTACTTAGAATCACTTTTTATAGCTTAAAAAATGACACAGAGCCTTGTTTGTAAAACTTCCACTTCTCTTAGTGACCATCTGGTCCTAGCAGGCTTTCTTTCCCACCATTTGAAATGTTTACACATTGCTGTTGTGCCATCTACTGTGGCATGTTCCACCCAACAGCTTTCCTTTCACCTTCAAGACCATTTCCCGTCATGTAACCCAAGGGTACCACCTTAACTTCTTCAGAAGAGGATCATCCTGTGATCCTGAGGCCTGGCCCGTCTCCTCTCAGAATGTTTTCACAGAGGAGGTGAGCCAGGTACTCAGCAGTTCTAATTTCCAAGAGGTGCTAATCTGTTCTACTTCACTTGATCTGTTCTGCTAATACAGCACAAGGGCAAGAATATGGGCTTAGAGTGGCTCCCTGAGGTTTCTTTGAAGGTCAGGCAAAGGATTTCAAGATAAAATTTTGAATGTCTACTCCTAGACTTATTAGCCAGTTACACTCAGTCTTTAGTAGACATTAAATTAAGCATGAGATAGGGCTTAGTGTGACCTACTGACCCAGCTATCACACCCGCAAATTGCTTCACTGTTGAACTCTCCAAATTAGACCGGTGTGTGCACACCTAGGTGAGCCAGCATGCCCAGAGCTCTGCAGGGCTTGGTGAGAAAGAGTGGACACCCACCCCAGGGCAAGTGGAGCCCTGTAAGGTTATTGATCGCACTGAAGTAGGCTAGTTTCCCAAAACAGATCACCATATCTCTTCTCACGTGGAAGAGAATTCTCACACCCTGGACTTGAACTCTTAAGGCCATCTTGATCTTACTGGAGGCAGACATAGCCCCATAGGCCCTCTGAACGTGCAGCGGCTCACCAATCTGCCCATAGGCCATGCTGATCAGCCGCTCATTCACCAGTTTGTCAGTCTTGGGGTTTCGGGGCTGTCTCTTCATGATGTCACTCTCAGCTTGCTCATACGCCAATGAGATGGCAGGGACCTGGGGGAGGAGAGAGGGGATTGAAAATTATCAGAGAAAAAGGACCTGGCACCATGAACGTTACAGTATTCTTGTCCTTTTTGAAAAATCTGTTTTTTAATCCCAGAAGACAATATTATAGCTACCCCCCACCAAAAAAGAAAAAAACCTGAATTATACAAAAGGGAAGAGAATTCTTCACAACACCAGTCTATCCTTCTGGGAGGCAACAGGGTATGAGTACTAATGCTACTGTCTGAGGACACCTTACCACTCCATGAGGCATGGCTGTGACAGTCACTTACCATGTCAGTGCCTAAGTCAATGCAGAGGATCGTGACGGTCCCCAGTGGTAGTGGAATGTTTGCAATAATAAATATCAGGAAGGGGGTAATCTCTGGAATGTTACTGGTAAGGGTATAAGCAATGGATTTCTTCAAGTTATCAAAGATCAGACGACCTAGAAAACAAGAATTTTTATTGTGCATCTTCAAGAATAGAAACTGACCACAAATAGGTATAGAAGTGGATGCTGACTGCAATCTCTGGTCAGGCTTTTGATGCAACTTCTGCATCCAGTTCTCTTACCTTCTTCTACTCCAGTCACAATGGAGGCGAAGTTATCATCCAAAAGGATCATGTCAGCAGCTTGTTTAGACACATCGGAGCCGGCGATCCCCATAGCGACCCCAATGTCTGCTTTCTTCAGAGCTGGAGAATCATTGACGCCATCACCAGTGACGGCCACAATAGCACCCTGCCCAGGAAGAGAAAGGGAGATGGGTTAATCAAACCTGTTTCTTCAAAGGATGGAAATCAGAAATATGTGCCTCTACTGGGCCACAGGAGTCCGCCTGTCCCAATGGATAGAGATTGGGTCTTAGGAGCATTTCAGCAAAGCACTTCACCAAATGGCAGGAAGGAAAAGGCAACAAATGTATCTCTCCTCTTGGGCCTGGGAGACTCCTCCTAATGCCACTCAAGAGGTGCTGGAGCTGGGGGGCTCCTCTGCTGCTTTGCTGTCACTGGAACCTTAGGCAGGCCCCCCACACCGTGGTAGCTGGTCTCAGCCCACTGACCTGCCGCTGGCAGCCTTCCACAATGATGAGCTTCTGCTGAGGGGACGTCCTGGCAAACACAATCTCAGTGTGGTGCTTTAAAATGTCATCCAGCTGTTCTGGGCTCATGTCCTTTAGGTCACTGCCGTGTAAGACACAGGCCTTGGCGTCTCTAGAATTGGGATCAAAACCAGAACAAGGTTACTGTCATTTTGCCAGTGTGACACCATCACCTAGACAGGAGGCACATGACAAACACGCTGTAAACAGAAAGCACAGATGTGAGTGTGCACTGTCTGAGAGCAGCACGGGATGGAGAGGGTGCCCCCTGTGCAGCGTGGGAGGGCCACAGAACACTTCAACACAGGTACTCGCTGCCTGTCACCCTCCTCCCTCCAGCTTTACCAGACACATTGCAACAATCTGTGAAATTCTGCTTTAGAAAGTAGCAGAGCTGATGCAAGACCAGACCTCCTCTGCCCTCCCAAGTAGGGTGGGGCCCTAAAACTTAACAAAACAAAAAGAAAGTGAAGGAAAAACTCTCCTGTATATTTTCACTATGGCCTACATACCTTCCTGTTGGCCTCAACTGTCTAGCCAACTGCCCCCCACTTTATTGTGTTGGCGTGGACCTGCAGGGCATCAAGGTCCGAATCCACGACTGCACAGGCGAGCCCATAAAGCACTGAGGCCAGGCAGCGCGGTGGCTACAGCCGGAAAGCAGAGTGGGCTGCCACACAGGATCCACCTCACGGCCCCACCATTCGGGGTCTGCACTTCCGGCCTCACCTGGGGTTCACCTGGCTCACTGGGATGTTGAGGCGGGCAGCAATGTCTTCCACAGTCTCATTGCCCTCTGAGATGATGCCCACACCTTTGGCAATGGCTTTTGCTGTGATTGGATGGTCTCCCGTGACCATGATGACCTACGAAACAGGATCACTTACTGAACACAGCGACTGGGCAGATGACCCTGAGAAGTAAAAGTCTTACTCCAGACGAGTAGAAAGGAGTAAATATAGTACGAAGGTCACAGCAGCTTGGAAACCCAGAAGAAAAAAAGCAAATGTAAAGCCAAAAAAGTATTGATTTGCCATTACAAAACTGTAAACACACGGATTCAGAGAAAAGAAGAACGAAGTCAACATCCAGATTGACATGAGTAGGCACGTCACACTGCAGACAAAGAAACTACTTTTGTGCTTACAGCTACATAAGAATACTAAAGTTTACCAGAACTAGCAATAAATAAATAAGTAAAGCATTAATACTGGTGGCTGCTGGGCAGCGTTTTCAAGCCACCCAATTTTAGGAAAGAGTAACACACAGCAAGAACACAAAGCCAGGGTGGCCCCAGGTGCTACCTTAATCCCCGCACTCCGACATTTGCCCACGGCATCAGGAACGGCAGCCCGTGGGGGGTCAATCATAGAGATGAGTCCCACGAAGCACAGGTTGTCCAGGGGGAAGTTCACTTCATCAGTGTCAAACTGAAACCCTTCAGGGAACTGCTCATCTGGCAGAAGAAGGTGGCAGAAACCTGCAGAAGGTAGGGGCCTGTAAGGACCTCCAGCGCTGTGGGGAGCAGGAAGCCCCCCATGGCCCGCTGTCCTTCAGGCCTACCTTCTGCAGGACATTTGGATTTTTCTTCTCTGCGTTAGGGACTTGAGCCCTGGCTCTGCCTCTGACCGACCCAGCTCAATCCTTAGTCCGCCCTCTTCTAGATTATACTAAATGGCCCTGGCTGGCCTCTAACTTGCCATTCTCCTGTGTTGGCCTTGGGAAAGTGGGGTCTTAGAACTGCCACTGAGAGCTGGTGAGGCAGTTTAGCAGTCTAAGCTCCCGCCCGGCATGTGCGAGGATCCAGGTTCAATCCCTGTGGTACTGAATGTTGTGTTGGCCCCACCCCTAGGCCCAATGAGCGGGCAAATGAAATCAGGCGTAGTGGCCACGTCTGTAATCCCAGCACTGGAGAGGCCGAGAGTTGAGCTATTACACACTTTAGCAAACCATTTAAATATCAGTCTCAGCTGTCCTTGCTGGAGAAATGGGAAGCCACACATCTGCTCACTTGATCGGACCAAACTCCTGAGGGTGGGGATTCACCCTAGCCACCTCCAGGGTCTTTTGGTTAGAGCCACAGGGAGAGGGGGAGGATGACACACAGACACCATGGCTATGTGGGCGAGGGTGAGTGAGAAGAGGCCAGGCAGGTATATCCAACCCAAGGAGTAACCATCACATAGACAATGAACCTGCATCTGCTAATCTGCAAAATACTGTAAATACTACTTTTCAAATACATTGGACAGTGGGTATAAAAAAACTTCTAAGCCTCAGTAAGTGTCAGAGTAGGACCGACAACACACGGCCTAAACATTCACTGCTTGTCTAGTCTGTTCTCACAAAAACACACAGCCATTTTAGGGTGCCCAGGAATTGGCTTCAGCTAAGTGTCCTAAGAACGAATGATTTTAATTTAATTAACTGTAGACCAGGGCCACAGCAACAAGACTTAGGTGACAGAGGTCTCTTTCTGCATCTTAAACACAAGGAGCCTAAGCCCACAGGTCTAAGTACAAATGAGAAGAAAGCCAGCAGGACTGTTTCACAGCAAAACACACTGGGCATTGCTCCAGCACTTCCTGAGTGCCCTACAAAAACTCCAGGCCAGCAGGCCCAGAGCTACGGGGAGCGCGGTCACCCATGCCTGCCCATGAGGCCCAGGCCGCTGCCCACCAGTAGCGCTCTGCATACCCAGCACTCGCTCGCCAAGGCCGCCCAGTTCCAGGTAGGCGTTCTGAAACGCGTCCTTTAGCTCCTCGTCTAGGGGCTGCTCCTTCCCGTGCAGGAGGATGGAGCTGCAGCGGTCCAGGATCCTCTCAGGAGCGCCCTTCATCACCAACAGATGTCGTGGCTCATTGGTGTTGGGGTTCTTGTGAATGGATAACTGCGGAGAAGGGTTGGAGCAGAACATTAGGTGGATGCCGGAGACAATCCATGCAGGACAGCAGGCTTTGCCAGTTAGTGTTGGGTAGCAAGTAAACCATCATCTCCTTTCTGTAATTTGAAGTATCTCATACTTCATGACATACTTTGAATACTACAGAAAAAATGAGGCCAGGCGTGGTGACACAGCCTATAATCCCCGCCCTCAGGAGATTGAGGCAGGAGGATCTCTGTGACTTCAAGGCCAGCCTGGGCTACAAAGTGAGTTCAAGGCCAGACCCTGTCTCAAAAGGACAAAATAAAAAACTGTACAACATATTCGTGAACATAAACACTTTTAGGCTGGGGCAACAGCTTCCTGGTCTGAGTGCCTGCCTGGCAAGCACAAGGACCCAGGCTCGATCCCCAGAACCCAAGGTGTGCCTCGCCAGCTATTGAAACCAGGTGTGGTGAATGCCTGTAATAGAGTCAGTGCTGCTTAGTGAGACCTTGTACCAAATAAATAAAAAGCTTTTTAAAAAATCAACATAAATACTTTTCCCTGTATATGTTTACACAAAGGTTGTTCTAAAGGAACTACAGGGAGGAAGGGATCAATCAGTACACACCTGTATGTGTAGCTGCTCACATGGCCCCACACCAAGCCCTATGGAAGCAAGGATTCCACAGGGCACGAGCGACATTTTGGAAGTGCTTGCATCCCTACAGCTACCTGCCAGACTACTCCTAGCACCACAGGTTCTCCTGACCTGGTACTTGTTGGTGGAGTTGAACGGTATCTCAACGATCTTGGCGTATCTGTCTCTCATCTCCTTCACGGATCCGCAGCAGAGCTCGATGCACTTTAACAGTGCGGACTCAGAGGCGTCTCCTGCAACTGCCCGCTGTGAGCAGAGAAATCATCTGTTAGTTACTCCAGAAAGGCTTCCCTGCAGCATCACTGAGAAACAGGAAAAATAACAGAAAGGACTGCAATCTCGACAAAGAATGGAGCGAGCAGGGGAGGGAAGGCACAGCAGTGGGAGTCTCGGGGACCCTCCAGCCTCCCTCCCGCCCTGAGCCAGCTTCTGCGAGGAGGGTGCAGGACAACGGTGTGGTCATTGACCTGCTGGAGTCTCCTCTAGTTCCCCACCCCACCCTGCCTCAGGGAGAGTCAAAGAGCCAATGCTATTTCGAAGTGCTTAAGTTTGGTTATGAACCTGAAAATACTGAGAAAGAGGTAAACACTTAGAATACCTCTCACTGTTGTAGATTTTAGTAGGAAATGGCTTAAGGTCTCAGGACTGGGTATAAACTGTATTAAATCAAAATAAAGGACCTGATAGAAGGTAATACTGTCCCTCAGAAGGCTGCAAATTCAAGTCGGCACCAAGGAAAAAACAAGTGCAACATTTGGTGAGAAACATAAAGTGGGGGTCACTAAAATAGGACAAGATACTGCCCTTCCCTATCCTACATTTTAAAATTTTGGGGGTAACATTATCATTGCTACAGCTTAATTCCTCAAATACAAACAATACACCTGCTACTTTCCTAGAATTTCTAAATCAAGAAGGATGTAAGCTTCTCAAGCCTCAATGCTCAAAGCTTAGCAAACTTCCACTGTGAGGTAAGGAAATAACAAGAGGCAGGCATGCCAAGCTTTGCCATGAGACAAATAGCATCATCCTTGAATCAAGTGAATGCCAAGAAGATCTGTTTAAGGGCCTTTCTTCACAACAGAAGCCCACTCAGTGACATCAAAACCGCATTTATTTTGGCAAAATTCACACCAGACTCAACTCCAGCCTCCCTCCTGCCCTGAGCCAGCTTCTACGAGGAGGGTGTAGGACAACGGTGTGGTCATAGGCAACTCCAGAGTCACACGCAGTTCTCTGTCCTCCTTGAGGAGCTGAGACTGTGTCTGAACAAGGGCAGCGCAGGAGAATTTTGGTCATTTCAAACAGCGTGCAAATTGCGTAAGGCTGAACTCACTGTCTGAACCCCCAATCATCTTTCTGCATCATCAGTAAACAATCTCTGAACAAATAAAAGAAACAGTCCAGCTATTTTACAAAAGTAAATGGCTTAAGCGATTTACTGGAATCCAGTGCACCCTAATATGCAAATGTGATTACTGAGTCACGAAAGCTATTCTGTCTTCTTTTTCCAACCAACACAGATGGCGGGGATTGGGAGGTCCTCTACCCCTACCACACATGCTTAGCAAAGTGAGTACCACACAGCTAGCCTGAGAGTGAGGTGAGTTAACATGAGGGAAAAACACTATGCAAACCACGCTCCCAGGCACTCCTGTGTGATGTCCCTCCACTCCCCAGCAACCAGCTGGCCAAGAGCAACTCCTGAGCATTACCTTAAGGATAGGTACATTCTCTTGGTTAGCCTGAAACACCGCCCTGTTACAGAGGCCTGCAATTCTGGACAGAGCGAGCCAGGTGGCTGAGGTCTTGTCGAATGAGACACCTGATGGGGAGCAAGAACACACGACAGGAAAAAGACACATTAAGTGCTTTGAGTGCTATGCTACATAGCATCCTGAGAATCTCAGTTCTCCTATTAAAAGTTAAAAATCTGACAACTTGCTATGCATTGCTTGCTAGTTAATGTAATGGGCTTTAGACATCTTTTCATCATGATAGAGCAAAGTAACTTTTCTACCAATATGCAGAAAAATCTGGCTCTTCAATCAAATGATACAAAAATTCAGAAGCTGCCAGTAGCATGAGCAGGGAGCAGAAGTGCAAGGGAGCAGGAGTGTGAGGCAGCCTTGCTCTTACCACTCTGATTCTCTGTCGTGTCAGCTTCGTGGATTTGATTGTCAAACCACATGTGGGCCACGGTCATCCGGTTCTGAGTCAGAGTTCCAGTCTTATCTGAGCAGATGGTGGAGGTGGACCCCAGTGTCTCCACAGCCTCCAGGTTCTTCACCAAGCAGTTCTTCCGGGCCATGCGCTTAGCAGTGAGTGTCAGGCACACCTGGGGAGACCGGAGCACAACACAAAGCAGCGAGGTCAGACCGCCGCACCCACACTAGTCATGCCCTCATACGGGAGAAAGCCATCCAAAATTTCATCTTTCCAATCTTCTTCGGAACTCTGAAGACACAGTGATAATGAGTTCCTCAGCCCCCAGAAGTAACAGACTAAAAAACAAAACACCTGCCAGGATTTACCATATTCTATTCCCAACTAGTTCACTAGTTTTTTCTCTATTACAATACTATGGGCTGTGTATGTGATAATCTAAGAATAAAATATATGCTTTAAGGTTTCTGAATTAACATGCTAAAGTTTTTTAACCAAAGCTTACAATGAAACAGACTGGAAAAAACACTATAGGGCAACATGAACAAGTACACTGAAGTGGCAGCCCCTCCAGAGACTAGAGGCCAGTCCTGTGCCCATGCGAACCGACCTGGCCAGGGCGGCCAACACATTCCCCATGCCTCGTACCGTGACAGTGGCCAGCAAGCCTTCAGGCACATTGGCGACAATAATGCCAATGAGGAAGATGACGGCCTCAAGCCAGGTATACTCCAGGATCAGAGAAAGGACGAAGAAAGACACACCCAGGAACACAGCCACACCCGTGATGATGTGGATAAAATGCTCAATTTCTGCAGCAATAGGTGTCTGGCCTCCTTCTAGTCCAGAAGCCAGGGTAGCAATTCTTCCCATCACAGTGCGGTCCCCCGTGTAGACAACAATGCCACGAGCAGTGCCTGAAAAAAAAGGTGAGAAGAAACGGTACCAAACCGTACAAAGCTAGAAGGGCCCACAGAATTTGCACCATTACATAGCATGGATTTAGTAAGGCACAAACTATGCTTGTAAAGAACTAGTGCCTTGGCTGTATTTGCTGTTTTAAGCCAGAAATTTTGGCTGAGAGACTTCTACCCACTGGTAGAGCAGCAACCAGCTGCTCTGGTGCTGTCAATATACGAGACGCTGGGAGGCACGGTGAGGGGGCAAACTGGCCACCAGGCTTCCCTGGCCAGCAAGTCAATGACCTCTGCTCATTGTTGACAAACCGAGAACAGTTAAGAAAAACAAAACAAAAAACTAAAACCAAAACCAAACAAAATGGGGACAACCCGCCCAGGCTCCCCTCCTGTCCCTCTCCTGGACAGAGGCTTTCTTTCCCCTAATAAATATATTCTGCTCATTAAAAAACAAAACAAAACAAAAAATCAACTGTCTCTGGCCTTTTTTATTTTTTAACACCCACAATACATAAATACCATTTCATCTTTCAGAGTTGCTTAAAACAGTTTACCTTCTACACAGTTGGTTGAAAAAAAGGCAATGTTCCTGGTCTCCAAGGGATTTTCGTTTGTGAAATCTGGAGACCTAGTTTGGGGCTCCGATTCACCAGTGAGGGAGGAGTTATCCACCTGTGTGTGAGAGTCACATGAGAACATACCGCTCCCTCCTGGGCCACCTGAGCTCCAGCCAACCTGCCCCAACGGCAAGTTGGCTTAAGGATGGCCAGCCCACCCCTACCTTGCAGCCATTTGCAGATATGATTCTGAGATCAGCAGGGATTCGGTCTCCTCCTTTCACTTCTACCAGATCCCCAACGACAACCTCTTCTGCATTTATGCTCATCTTCTCACCATTGCGAATCACAAGAGCTTGCTTTGGAAGGAACCGTTCACACCATTAAGTAGACATTAACAAGGAAAAGGGAGCGACCAAAGCAGGAACCACAAATCATAAGGACCTATACTAGTTAGAGGAACGCACAGCGGAGATACTACCCATCTTTGATCAACACAAGATACACTGCTCTCAGATATTAGCTATGCCTTTGGGGCTGTGCCTGCGTGGTGTCACTTCACACTTGGAGAACTCTAACTTGACATGAACTCCTGTCTTGAGGGAAGTCAGACCCCTCACAGAGAAGAGCAAGTATCAGATACCTGAGGGACCATGTTCTTGAAGGAATCCATGATCTTTGAACTCTTAGCTTCTTGATAGTAGGAGAAACAGCCAGTTATGATGACGACAGCAGACAGCACTACACCAAGATACAGCTGGAGGGGAAGACAAGACAGACTGGGTCTTAGGAGAGAACTGGGAACATTCAAGCCATTTTTGACCAGATAAAAATGGAAGGCTCAAGGTTCAGAAACACAGAACGCATGCCCTAGTGTTTACCATTCCCAAGTACTGAAGCCTCAGAAATACAGTCAGATGTAGGCACTTGGTCCTTAATTTGATTGACTTGTGGAAATAATCTGGACAAATCTTACTTCTCCTGCTTTATTAAAACAAAGGCATTTTTTCAAACAGCTTGTGACTTCAGGAGAACAGCTGCCAACCTGTAGTGCGCCAACATGAAAACCTAGGCTCCACCATCTGCGAAGTGGCAGCCAGACCTGGGCCAGACCTAAGCAGCACTACTTGTTCCCAACAGCCACTTGCAGGCGGACAGCTCAGGAGGGAGCCCAGTGAAGGAAAGGGCGGGAGAACACCCTCAGAGGGAAGGGGGGAACAGGTTGGCCGGGAAGGGGCAGCTACGTAAGTGGTGGGAATGCCAGGCCAGCTGATACGGTGCACACACCCACTACTCACATTATCGTTTGAGGGTCCCTCTTCCATGCTTAAGCTTTCAATGCCATAAGCCAAGAAGCAAAGAATCGCTCCAATCCATAGTAACATTGAGAACCCTCCAAAGAGCTGCCGGCAGAATTTGACCCATTCAGGAGTGGTGGGAGGGGGTGTGAGGGAGTTAGGGCCATCTCGAGCTAGGATCTCAGCAGCCCGAGCGGCGGTTAAACCCTGAGGAATAGAGAAACAGAGGTGAGACAAACTGTACCACAAGAAGCTGCCCAATTTCTCCATGATGATCTCTTGATTCAGACAAATAAGAAATACACATTTCTGAGGAGCACCCCCACTAAAACTCTTCTGAAAATGACCCATAGACAAATCTGAAATCTGGCCCGCTTTTCCTAGATCAAAGCTCATGTGCCAAGTTTCCCGTCTTTTCAAACTATTCAGTTCTGCACACTGAGAGCTTTAAGTCACCTGTGCACTGAACTAGCTGGGTCAGGGAAGGAGAGAAGCTCTACAAACATCAGAAGAATAAAACTGTCTGGAGAAATTGAAGTGTTATGAGATTCACAGTCAAGTTTTAAGTACAGAACTTTGCTCCTAGGATGGCCGTAGTATATGTGTGTCTCCAGGGGTGGCAGCTGGTAGCACTACCGGGGGGACTGCACCAAGTGCGCTCCAGGGCTGCGAGCTGCCTGACAGGACCGCCACTCAAGTCAGAGGGAATGTGCAAAGTTAACTGACCTGTTTAATTCTCCTGATGGCCCTCAGCCATGATTAACCCTGTTTATAAGTAAGGCGATATGCCTTAGCATTTAATAACTGACTTAGCTTACAGAGAGCACAAATCATAAAAACTGTAAGAAAATCTGGGGTGAGCTAGGCATGGAGGTACCTGCCTGCATTGCCAGGTACTTGGCAGGCTGAAGCAGGACGATTTTATTTTTATTTTTTTGTCTTTTTGAGACAGGGTCTCACTATGCAGTTCAGGCTGTCCTTAAGCTCACTTGGTAGCTCAGGCTGGTCTCAAACTCACAACAATCCTCTTGCCTCAGCCTCCTAAGTGCTGGGATTACAGGCCTGTGCCACCACGCCTGGCTCAGCAGGACCATTTTAAATTCAAGGCCAGCCTGTACAAGTTACTGAGACTCTGTCTCAAGATAAAATTTAAAACAGTTGCTGGGAATGTAGCTCTGCTCTTCCCAGTAGTGAAAAAGCAAAGCAAAACAAAAACCTGTGAGTGGGCTGCCAGACAGCTCAGTGTACTAAAGTACCTGCTTAGGCAGACACAGCAGCCAGGGTTCAACTCCCCCACCTCTGTAGTGCTGGCCCCACCTCTGGGGCAAAGCTGGGCATGGTAGTGCCTGCAATCCCAGTGCTTGAGAGGCCTAAAACAGGAGAATCACTACAAGTCCTGTCTATATAGCAAGACCCTATACATTCTATAGACCCTACCCTAAATTTAAAAAAAAAGACAAAACAAAAAACCTGTGACGCACACAGCTGGCCTGGCCTGCCGGAGACAAAGGAGGTCTGACAGCATGTCACTGAGCTTGGTCAAGTGGCTCTAGGGCTGAGCTGTCCCTGCCAGAGGTCCTCTTATGGCCCCTGATGCTCTACTATAATGACTGATACCTTGGCCTGCGAGTCACCGCCCAGTGTCTACAAATAACAATCTTTTTATATTTACTTTTGTAATGTTTGTAGGAAAAAAAAAATCAAAATTCTCTATATAATAATATACAGTTTTTAATCAAGTTTCTTTGAATTTTGTGAAAAAGTTTCAAAGAAAGGACAGAATAACCAAGGTTTTGATGTGTTACCATGAGGTAACTGGGAAAAGCACAGAAACTTAAATGTATGAAAACCCAGCTACCTGAAGCAGTCATTTCAAGGGGAAAAAAGTAAAGTACAAACATAAAGGGAACATTTATTTTATTTTATTTTATTTTTTTGTCTTTTTGAGACAGGGTCTCACTATGCACTTCAGGCTGGCCTTAAGCTCACTTTGTAGCTCAGGCTGGTCTCGAACTCACAACAATCCTCCTGCCTCAGCCTCCTGAGTGCTGGGATTACAGGCATGTGCCACCACGCCCGGCTAAAGAGAACATTTATAGCCAAAGGTTTGGTAATGAGAGGGGCTTTGGAGCCAATTTAAGTCTTGGTGCTCCAAATAATGGTTTGAACCCGCTGTCCAACAGGAAAGACAGGGGCCTGCCCATTAGCTCAGGTGTTTAAGTGCCTGCCTAAGCAAAGACAGTCAGGCTCAGGATACTGTGGTTGGATCCCTAGATCCTCATGTCTTTCCAGACCTGCACTTGAGGCATCCAGAGCCAGCCAAAAAAGTCCATCTCAATGTTGGGGCCGGGGAGATGGCTCAGTAGAGTAAGTGCTTGCCTGGTAAGCACAAGGGTCTGAGTTCAATCCAGGGTTCCACCAAACAAAAAACAAAACAAAAAACAGGGAAGATGACAACCTTTTTCAAGAAGTTTCAGGAAAATCAAATGGTAGTATGGAAAAGCACAAGATCTGCACACGTCACATAGTAGGCCCTTACATGACAGGTGTCACCATACTCCTCCTGGAACCCCCAAAGCTAGACCATGACTCAGGACAAAACATAAGAGGAAAACAAAGATTCTATACAAGTTTCAATCAAGAACATACCCGGCTCAAGTCTGTTCCATATTTACGATGAAGTTCATCAAGGCTAAGTTTATGGTCATCCTATGGGAAAAGAGGAACAAGGAACAGAATTGAGCACTGCACCAGTAGGCAGGCACAGACAGCAGCGCACTACTTGTTCTCATCATGAGGTAAATAAGCACATTTCTCTTCACGTGCGCAGTTTTAGGCTACTGCCTGACAGCTCAACAGCAGCACAGCTATCTCCCAAGAGTTCTTCCCTGGACACAGTTAACGATGGCAATGGAGGTCATTACTGCTTCGCACAGGAGTCTGAGGACCCCAACTGCTCATAAGAGAGCCTGAGAGTCCTCACTTGCCCTTCTGGTGACCAGGAAGATTCTAGAAGGCTGGGTGTACGGAAGACCTGCAGAGGCTCAGAATCCCGTGTTCAGCAGAGCCCTGGGAGGTAGGCCAGCGCCTCTGTGGACCACTGGTACTGTCGGAGGAGGAGGCAAGTTTTCCAACCTCTAGAAGACTCTAAGATACCACTTCTAAGAACAAGCAGCAACCTTCTTCCCAGCTTACCATAGAAACTTCTTTCTTGAGTTCGTCCATATCCCTCTCTTTCTTGGCCTTTTTGCTCTTTTTGTCGCCTTGTTCTGAAACCGCTGCGGGCTCATATTTATCACGTCCAACCTACAGGAGAATGTGAGAAAGGGGTAATTGTGAACCATACCCAGCACCTAAGAACTACAGACAGCCGCTCTCTAAAGTCACTGGGACAACACTCGCGAACACGTAAGGGTGCAACTGTGTGGTACATCAACAAAGCAACCCTCCATCACAGCCGCCACCATTACTCAGGATATACCTGAGGGCCCTGAGGACAACGGGAGTGACGCAGCGTCACGTAAGGGCCCGGACAAAGCACCTTCATGTGGGTGAGGAGCCACGCTGCCCAAATCTCCACTCTTCACCCTTCTACCTTCTCCAGTAGAAGAATGAAACTGTCTTGCATACTTGTCAGCTGAGGATACACAGAGTAGTACTGAGGAGTCCACATGGTAACACAGACAGGCCTACTTCAGGTCCCAAGCACTACTCTGCCATGGTAGCTATCTGTCTTCAGGGAAGTCACTACTGCCAAGACTATTTCTCCTGCATGGAAATAAGACTTCTGCCAACCTTATGTGGTCCTTTTGAGGGTTAAATGGTCATTTTTATATTGAATTCTTTTTTCACCTTGTAAAAGATAGCATTAGGTATCAAGTGTAAGTGTCTTCAGTGTTCATGTCAGAACAGCGACCTTCTCCTCTACTTGTATTAAGTCAGCCTAAAAATTCTTAAAATTCTTTGAGGAAAAAAAATTCCTCATTCCATTCTGAAGCCTGAAAATAAAGTCTCCAAAATGAAAGTCACTAGAAATGTTTTGACACAAGCAGGATGTAGGAAATGCGCACACACTATCACACAATTCACAGGATCCACCTCCACCTCTTAAAAACTGGAAGAATTTTTAGAGAAAATGTTGATTCTATAGTTTAAATTTAGATTGTTCCACTCCCTCAATCCGTTTAAATGCCTGTGTATATCTACAGGAAACCTGAATGTGGTGCTTCAAAGTCAGTCCCAAGGAGCACAAGAGGCCCCCTCCAACTCTCCCAGCTGCTACCCACATCTACAACTTGGAAAGGGGGTGTAGATATTAGTGATTTTCCTAAAATGGACGATAATTGGTGCTATTACTATTATTTTGTGGTTCTCTACTAAGACAATACTTGCACATACGTTTCCATCATAAATAATGTAACTGTAAGTAAAATAAAATAAGCATTTGAATCTGAGACTCCAACTCTGTGCCCCCTATTAGTGTTGGACATATTTACATTAGCAGCCCTGCTCCACTTGTGGCCATTGGCAGTGTTACTTGACAAGTAACACCCAGGAGTTTGGGCACTTCAGTGCTCATCTTATCAGTTCAGAATGGAGAGGTCTAAAGATAGCTGGCGTTCCTGACATTCTCTCCACTATGGACAGCCACACTCATAAGTGCCTCTTCGAGCAGAGCACTTGGTGCCAGAGTAAAATGAAAAATAATTGTATGCCATGACGGCAAAGAGACACATCTAAAGGAAAAGCCAACTTCTACCAGAAAGGAATCATGGTCTAAGCTGGCATTTTGTTCACAAATTTAGGAAGAAACACGACTTAGAAACCACTTTGAAGACACAGACTATGGATAGCTAAGACTTAGGCAGCTGGTCTGTACCAATGTTCAAAATATAGCTCATAAATTTTTAGGGAAGTTGATTTTTATTAAAATATATTTAAGCAACAATCAAAGTTAAATAAAAATCCATCAGCCTCCCCATCTATATGCTTTGATTATTCTGAGACACTCAATATTTTCCACTCCAAAAGAAGGGAGAATTATTGGAGCAGCTAGGCCTTGGATACCTTCCAACGTTTTATCACTGTTTATAAAATAAATGTCTTGCTTGCAAGCTTCAGAGCTATCAATGGTAAAGTTAGCTGGAAATCTGGATTCCTCAGTAACTGCCCTTTCTCACCAATTCTTATTGTGTAAGACATGTTTTAATGAGATCCTTTTTGAAAGGTATGTAGAAAGTATTAATATACGAAACTCTCAAATTTTTCATCTTTTCACTAGCCAATGTTTGCATACAGCAGAACTAGGCAGCTTATCCAATTCATATCTTTCCCATAAGTTAGATGGTAATTTAATACTAGCTTATCCTGGGGGAGGGGGGCAGTCATCAAGTAACAAATACCTAGGTTCCTATCAGTCTCAGTTACTGCAATTTTAAAGCTGAAAGAGTTGTGCATGTGTTTGGTGTGCAGGGTAAGACAGGGAATAGTGGTAAAATCAAGTAGGACAACATCTTCCTTAGCATTTGGGGAAAATGAAGGTCAGAGCAAAGAGGAATGACAAGTATGGTGTTCCCTCAATGACTTCAGTGACCTTCCCACACCCTTGGGTGCTGGGCACACAAGTCTTACTTTTTTAGGGAACTCAGATCACTTCCCCTACTCCTACAGCCAATCAAGGCTGGCTCCTGGTCCTACCACGTTCCACAAGATGGCACCACTCTGAGTGTCTCCAAGGAAAAGGACAGTGACAATTGGCAGGTAATACCATCCACAAAAAGGCTCCTGGTAAAAGTGAGCTAAGCTGGGTTACAGGATTTTTTTTTTTTCCATTCTAATTTAAGAACTGGTAAATCACAGCAAGGGCAAGGGCTCGCCCAGTGTGACACAGCTTAAGGCTGTGTCATCATTTTATCCGATGCTTCTTAGGGATTCCATTCTCAAAGATTTGCCATGAATTTTACTACTATTTTTATCTGAGTAAAGGGAAAAGGGTGCCTCAAAATGGTAAGAGAAAGCTGGACAGGAGGAACCAAAGTAAAGACATGTACCAAGGCCACCACTTAAAGGTCTCTGCTGAATTCTTACAACAAGGGAGACAGGCCCAGGACTGTTTAGAGTGGAAGATGCTCCTTCAATAATTTATCACTTAAAAGGAAAAAGTTGGTAGGCAGATATAATAGCTACTGACAATTATCCAGTAAGCAGGAAAAGAAAAAGGCACCAGAAAGAAAAAGTACAATGATGTTCAAGAAAGGAGTTTCCACTCCCAAGTGCATTACTTGCAGGCTGTGTAAGCTGCAGCTGCCACCAGCCTCCTTCCTGTGCCCACTACCATCCCCAGCAGGGCAGCTTCAGAAAGCTTCCTCAGCTAGGCTGATGGATGCTCCCCTCATGTCAGCATAAGTCCTATGGCCTGAAGGGAACTCAAAGATCTCAGACTTCAGAAATTCCTGATGAATAGGTCTGTGAGGTAATTACAAGCCTGCCTTCCCCCTCACTCTACACAGATACCTTAACAATCATTTTATATCACAGCTCCAACTCACTCCAGTGCTGCCACCCGCCAGCTATACGATCTTGAACAGCTGGCCTCAGTCTCCTTGTCCCATGCAATGAGAGTAACACTTGGCACAAGGATGGTTTGGTTAGTCAAGGAACTGACATCAAACTACACTGCTTCCAGAATCCATGAACAAATGCTTTTGACTAGCAACAGAGGCCTCAGGGATGGCAACAGTAAATGCTCCAGAGGGAGCACAATTCACAGCTAGCCAAGAGGGTTGTAGGAATAGAGCATCTGAACTCAATTTGGCAAACTCCACCCTGGCAGGGAAGCTGGGGGCTAAGTTCAGATCATGCTAGTGGCCTAGAAGTGCTGCCTTGTTTGGGCTACTGCTGAAAGGATAAGGATTTTCTAGTTTTCTTGAACATAAATTATTATTTTTGAATTATATATCATTGAATTATTCAATATAGCGTGTACATAAAAGTATTTTGCAAAATGTTTCACAAAAGTGATTATAACTGAGTTCTAATTAACTTATAGATTACTCCTTTACTCACTTTCTTTGAATAGTCTTTAAACCTTTGAAGAAAAGCATACCTTATTTTGAGTATTTGTAAGTTTGTGATTTTGAAGAAGTGATCAAACCAAGATTATTACACCTTCATTTGCTTCTGAAACTACTCTGTTTAGTTGGACACAAGGAATTTCCTAGCCAAATATCTGAAAGCTACAAGACAGCTAGGCATGAAGAATGGGCACTGTCAGGGTTCTGAAGCTGCCCCAGGCCCAGCAGTGACATTGCAACACAGCAATCCTCAGCCCAAGATGAACCCCAGGGGACCACTATACCTTCCTGTTCCTCCTCTGGCTCCTCCAATCACACATGGCAGAACAGATTCTAGCAAAGCCAAAACAGTAGGTCCTCTCACCCCAAAACGGAACATGACTTACCTTCCTCCCTAACCACCTGTGCAAATTCTTTACACCAGCCGACCCTAGGGGCAACACGGTACTTCCATTTGAAGATAAAAACTGACCATTTGAAAATAAAAGTTCTAGAATGTGCACAGAACCAAAGTACTTTATATCCACCACCTCTTAAAAATGTACTTTGCTTTTCCAGTTACTAAAAAAAAAAACAATGCCCCCTTCCCCCTATGGTATAGCTCTACCTCCACGTTGAGCTCCTAGAAGAGTAGAAACTGGCTTACTCCTTAGTCACCTTTACCTGCCAGCTTCCCCCACTATTTATCTTTTTTTGTTAGTGTAGTATGAGATAACAAATTACAAGAAGGTCAAACCAATTCTCACTAGTTCTGATCACTCCTCAACTGAAGTCCTGCAATCTAAGCTAAGAAGTAAAATGACTGTAGTCTGAGGAGGGTAAAGGTAGCCAGCGCCTACAGAAATACAGTACAATGCAAGCTGCAACAATAAAGCAAACATGGTGCCCTAGCCTTGGAAGCATCACATGGAGGATAAAGGAAAAACACAAGAAGATAAGCCCCCCAAATGCCCCAGGGCCCTGGATACTACTGTGACAACAGACTGGAAACACAAATATTTATGCCTAGGGATCACCATACATTATCAGGCCCCAAGTAAGGTAAGTCTCCGTGATAAAGAACAAACCAACGGGTCAGGGAGATGGCTCAATGGAATAAGCACTTCCCTGGCAAGCACAGAGGCCTGAGTTCAATCCCCAGTTTTGCAAAAAAAAAAACAAAAAAACCCAAAAACATCAAGAATCAATTTTTCAGATCACCAACAGAGAACATAGGATAGTTGGACACAACCAGATAGAGAAATAATGTCCAGTTATTCTACACTATAAAGTCACAAGGCTTAGGACTCCACTGAAACTAAACCAGAGAGAAAATGGGGTGAGGAGCAGGGGTGGGCTCTTTGCTCACAGGCAGAAACATCAGTCAGATAAATGTGAAGAACTATGGGTGGATTCCTGACAGACTTCAGCACAATTAATGAGATGAGTCATATGCAAAGAACAGTCCCTGACTCTGGCCAGAGAACACACTTGCTCTCACACTCAATGAACAACGCAATAAAGTTGAGACCAATGAATTATCTTTTCCCCCAAAACACATTTCAGTGAAGGAGACTTTCCTAAAGGAGTTATGCGTAGATTTCAGCTTACATTATCACTTACAGGACACACATGTTCTGTGTAATCTAGAACAGGACAGTGCTGGCAGGGGTAGGGAAGCATTCTGCCCAGTATTTTGCTGTCCAAACCCAGCCACTCTGATTACCGTGAGCCCATCTGATCTGACACTCGTGTTTCTTCTTCTGGCTTGAGGGCTGGCACAGGGCCCTGGCTGCTAGGAGAGGGCAGCCCAGAGCCAGTGTCAGGCTCCCTCCCATCACAAGCGGCTGAAAAGCCCATTCTATTTAAGAGCTAAGTGAAAATCAATTATGGATAGTCTTTCACTTTAAAAGTGAAAGTAGATGGAACCCTAAAATGCCACTAAATAGATTGGCAGGTGGGCCCAGGATAACAGTTTCCAGCCATCTCAATGGATATTTCCACTCGCTTTTCCTCTGCAAAGCAATTAACAGTATCCTCTATTATTTTCAAACTTTATTATATTTTTTCAGAGGTAAGGAAAGCTGCCCTCTGGCTTTGAGGAGGCTTACGAGTAACTGGTTAACAGTGAACTTGGCCTCTGAATTCCCCATCTTCTCAGCTCCAATTACTGTGTAAGCCCCAGCTACAACCGACACAGCTACACTGCCACAGCACTTACTCTATAAACAGAGCACAGATTACCCGGCTAGATCCTCAGGGAGAGTATGCACCACCCCTAGGCCAGCCTGGAAACTGAAGCTTCAGGCTTTGCTTCTTTTTCTGTTTTCAAGTGAAGCAGCTATTTTAATTTTTTATATAAAATCCTTCACAGATACTTAGGTAAAGCCTCTTTGCCATTTTTACATTTATTTATTTATTTATTTTTTGGCAGAACCGGGGATTGAATTTAGGACCTTGCACTTGCCAGGGAAGTACTTATTCCACTGAGCCATCTCCCCGGCTCCCCGTGCCATTTTTACATTTAAACAGAAGGATTTGAAGATAAAGTCACCGATCTGCACAGTCACTGCTAAAATAATCAGCAAACAATGATTTTGGAGGGTAGTGGACACATACAAATGCCTGTGCTTTAATATGTTGAACTTGCTTTTCATTTAAAAAGATTTAGAGATAACAGCCCTGGAGAATCCTTGTATGTTTTGGATGGGGGGGGGGGGCTTGTCTTGCGGTTGATTTCCACCATCCCAGGTTTATGGTGCAGGACTGCTCCTTTAACAACCTCATACCCAAAGTTGAGTCACAAGTGTTACAAACTTACTGGCCAAGAGACTACAAATTACCAAACAGCAGGTTACCAGAACAGGATATACCCTTGGGAGAGGGCACAGAGGGAACCCAGGAGGCTGGAACTGGTGCAGGAGCACACACAAGGAACTGAAAGAAACTGAGAGGAAGGGTGGGAGGCCACCTCCAACCCTCACCAGCACCTCCAACAACCACTGCACTGGAAGGACTCTGTCTCACAATGTTTTGAGTCTAAAGTACTAACTTTATAGCAGTGAAAGGGTATTCAGTCACACTTTCAAACTGAGCTCCAAAAGGGCACTTGATAATTTTATCCACACAACCAGGGTTTCTGCTGACACTTGTATCCCAGGTGCAACCTTCACCTGAACCTTTTTCCTAACCCTCTTTAAACCACTACCCATAAACTATGACTTATTTTCGAGGTAACTAAGTTAATATTCAAACCCAAAACTGTATCCAATGAGACCCCTCCCTCCCCCCATCCTTTATAAACTTGAGGAAACAGTTTCTCAAATTTCTAAAGTTATGGTGTGTACCTTGGGTCAGCTAAACAGCAGTGGATGGCAGGCCTCGCTGAGGATTTAAGCCAAGTCACTGGCAAAAACACCCAATAAGAATAAAAGGGATAAAATCCTATTTCATCCAGGAATGATTCAGCAGGAGCTCTTTCATTTTGTTTCTCATTTTCTTACCAAATGCATTTTAACGACATACAAAATCACCTGAAATATCACCAAACCCTGAGCTCTAAACAGGAAAAAAAAAAAAAAAAAAATTAACAAGTGATCTTAAAAATTAGCTGTCGGCACACACTTCCTGGTTAACCAATTATCAGCAGGGCTTTAGTCACCACCCCACCTACATTTTAATTCCAATGTGGAAAAATCCCAACATTTCAGCATAAAATATTCTCCTGAACATTTCTACTACCACAATAAGTCACCAGAATGGGCAGACACACAACTTCATGAGTACCCAAAGCACTTAAGATTACCCAGCCAACCAGTTTAAGGTCACCACAATGTTGTGCTTTCTAGCCCCATTTTGCTTGTGTTCCTAAAACATCCCAGTTGAACCTCCACTAACTATTCAGATGTGTCACTCACTACCCTACCATAGTGTGGTCCATCATAAGGGACAGCTACATATATGGACATCATTTACCCAAATACCGTCTTATCTGTCAATTCAATGCCACAATCTTGATTCACTTCAACAGAAATTCTAGAGTTTTGCATGTAAAATGTCAGTTAAGGAGTAAATGCATGTTTAGGTTTGAGGGCTCACAGGCCCTTCAGAATCAGTCTCCTCTGTCACCAACCATTTGACCTTGAGTAAGTCACCTCACCTTCACAGGCTTCAGTATGTGTGCATCTAGGATCTCAAGAGGAAGGAGCTCTAGAAGAAATAACTGCTTACAGGAGTGCCCTAGGGTTTGACAGTGTGGTACACAAGCCACTCACTAAAGTAAACCCAGATAGATGGTGGGGAGCCCTTAACTGGTCCAACCCTTCCTTCTCAAAGAGACACATGTTGTACATTTGTACTGGTGCCTATTCTCCCTGGAGCCAGGCCCAAGCCTTCCAATTACCTACCTCAAAATCAGAGCACCCAAAGAGGGAGCCTTCCCTCTGGCCCAGCACTCTGTCCACTGAAGACAGATACCTTCAGAACTGTAGGTACAGGTCTGCGAGCTAAACCCTGGGACAAGAGTGGATTCTTTTCCACGTGTAGTCTTTTGAGCTGGTACTTTTGGTGAGAATTGAATATAATTAACTTGGACTCTGGGAATCGTTTCTTAAGTGGATATATCAGGGTTTCGCAGTAGAGAAATGGGGGAGGATGGCAGAGAGCGCTCCACGCTAATGCCACTCATTCTTCTGCCCCCAGACCCCTTATTTCCTTTGGTGGGCACTCCTGGGTGAGCCAGGGTGCTGAAAAGGGGCAAAGCATTCCGACCCAAGTACTGCCAAGCCCCCACCCTTTGTCAAGGCTAACTGTACTCAGAGGCCCTGGTGGGTGAGCCCCTGCTTCTCCAAGGTTAGACCTCCCACTAAATCTGCAACCGTTCCCCATATCAGGACAGCTCTAGATAGCACGCTGCATCCCATAAAGGAGAGCCGCCATGGACGCCCCTGAAAGTATACCTTAAAGGCCATCTATCTCAGGGCGGTGAAGACACACCCTTTCTGGCACCAGCCTGCCCGCCAGGCTCCGCGGTAAGGGGAAGCTAGTTGTTTTTTTTTTTTTTTTCGGTTTTTTTTTTTTTTTTTTCCTTTGGGGGAGGGCGGCTGCCTCTGCGGGGAGCTGGCAGAGCCCCAGCGCCTCCAGAAGGAGCCTCGACCGGAGGCTGCCCCCGCCGGCGCCGGGCCTCGGCGGGAGCGGCGGCCCGGGAGGGGGCCCGGCGGAGCGCCCCGGGGGAAGGGGAGGAGCACGCCTGGCCTCTGCGCCCGGAGGGCGGAGGGAAGGAAGGGGAAGCCGCCGCGAGGTGAGGCGGGCAGAGGCCCAGGCGGCGCGCTCGGGGATGCGGCCGGCGCCCGCTCCGTCCCGGCCGCCCCGCGCCCCTCGGCGCGCCCCCCCGGACCGCGGTCCCTCCATTTCCAAAGCGCGTCGTCTCCCAAGCCGCGCGGCGCCGCTTCCTCCTGGGCCGCCCCGCCGGCCGCGGCGCCCTCCGACTTCCTCCCGCGCCGGGCCCCGCGCCCTCGCACTCACCCCCTTCCCCATGGTGGCGGTGCTCGGCGCCGGCGCGCGGTCCTGTCGCGGGAGAGCGGGGAGAGCGGAGCGCAGCTGCCGGCCGGGAGCGCGGGGCCGCGGGAGCCAAGGGGAGGGAGCGAGGGCTGCCGCGGGCGGGAGGGCCGACGCCGCCGCCCAGCCGCCGCTGCTGCCGCTGCCGGGGCCGCTGCCGCTTCTTCTGCCACGTGTCCGCCTCCTCCCGGCGCCGCTCTGCAACCCAGACCCCGCCGCAGCTCGAGCCGGCGCCTCCTCCTCACTTCCTAAAATATGCAACCTGCATGCAGGCCCCGCCCACGCCGCTCACGTCACCGTTACCGGAGCAACCTGACACCGGCTCCCGCCTGGCTCCGCCCCCGCCCGGGAGGCGGGCCCGGGACGCTCGTGCCCCCGCCGCGGGGGACCTGCCGGGACCCTGCGGGCGGGCGGCGGCGACCCCGCGCCCGCGCCCCCTCTGGCCGCGCCTCCTCCGGCCGCCTCTCTTGCCAGTCTGCGGCACGGGGCCCGGGGCCGAGACCCGGCGGGGAGCGCGCCTCGGTCTCCGCCCAGGCTGCGGGCTCCGCAGCCTCGCGCCACGCCGCAGGCTTTTCCAGCTCGTCGAGGGATGCGCCCTGGTGGCGAGGGGCGCGCAGGTGACCGCAGCGGCGTGCGCGGGGCGCTCCCAGGGCGGTCCCACCGCGGAGGGCCTGGTGCCCTCGGACCCCAGCTGTGACCTGGGTCGTTTTCCACCCCTCACTCGCCTTGGAGAAGAACGGCGACCTCGCTACGGACCCTGTGCCACCCCCACCCAAGGTGCCTCCTTTCGGAACCCCAGAGTGACAATTTTACGGATGGCAGGGAATTCAGTCACATCAATGTATGAATGAAGACTGCCTGTCAGTTTTAGGCGAGAAAAACCTGAAACCCCAGCTTAAGCAGAAGATGAGATAAGGGAGAGCAGTTTGGACACCTGGCTGCATCCTCAGGCCTCCCTCCCTCCTCCCACACTGAGGTCCTCGACCGTCCCGGGCCCCTCCGCTTGGCCCCAAGCCTCCAATGCCGCCCGGCTTCACTCCATATTGCTTCTGCTTCTTAGCAGAGACCGCAGTGGCTGAAGTTCTCCAGCCTGAAATCGTACTAGCATTATTAGCAGTGTTGTCAGAGATGCAGATGCCCTAGAAAAAACCCAGAATTCCTGGGAGAAAGTCACGCAGCGTCTCTGGGAGTTCTTACCACAAACAAGGGCAATACTAAACCTCGCACGCAGGTCCAAGCCAACCCCAAGAACCTCAGGTATTGATACAACATATGAAGATATGAAACTTGAAGGAACAAAAAAAGGAGAAATAATGAACACTGGGTTCTCTCAGTTATATTGCTAGGTAATTCTCATCCCCTTGTGGAAGAAACTGTTGCTTATAAATACTCTTTTCTTTTGCCACAGAGTATTTGGTGGAAGGCTCCTGTCTTCTCCAGCGATCTGTAGACTCATAGAATCAGTGCAGACAGCAAAGAACAGAACTGTAAACAGAAAATTATGACTTCCAGCGAAAACCCCCCAAATCCATAACAGAGTTCCCAACATTTCCTTCATCGGAAGGCTATAGAATTGTTATCAAAGTTCTAGAAAGTGCTTGATTTATATGCTTGAGCCCATTACTGCCATCCTCTGGGTAGCTTGCTAAAGATCCCTTGGTTGAAGATGAATTACTACTGGAGCCTTTGTCTGAATGAGAAAAATGTAACAACCACAACAAACTTCGAACAGTGTAGATTTCTCCTGCCATTTTAGGGGGGTCACAAAGCTTTATTGGTGTTCTAGAATGGAGAAATCACATCAATATAAGAAACATTAAATAAAGTATACTTTGCTTTTGGTTCGATGGGTAATTTTATGTGTACAAGGTCCTGGAACTTTTACAGATCTGCAAGGCAAAGGGTGGAAGGTTGGAGGCACAGGGGTTCTTCAGAGGCCTCTCTTAAAGGAGGTAGGCCTTAAAATTGTTACATGGGAACCATCTTTCTGCTTCTAAGGTTTAGCCTCTGAACAGAGAACCTTTCCATGGGAAAGAGTGATGGAAAGGATCCCATTAGTTGAAACATGGTGCCCATACCCACAGAACCAAGGAAAAAGTAAATCAAGACTGAGATGCAGAAGTCTGAGGTGCGAGAGAGATACTGAGCGAGACAGGTGATCAGAAGAAGAAATGCTCTCCCTTGAAAAGAGTGCTTTCTAGGAGAGGTTTCAAAATAAAACTCTAGAGATCAAAGACTGAACATTCGCCACCATTGATGATGAAGAAACAGAGACTCGGAGTGATTAGCACCGGATATTCCAAGGACAGCAGCTGGAGGGTTAGGTGCCTTTTCTAACTTTCAGACCAGTTCAGGGGACCAATGTAGATTCTAGAAGAGAGGACAAGGAAAGCTAGGCCTCTCTACCCAGCCACCCTGGGGTGCGAATCCTGCATAGAATTTAAGGGAGAGAAAGGCTTGCTGTCTGCCGCTCCTCCTGTTTGCACTTGCTGCTTTTGTTGCTTTCTGCCACCATGAATTGTTGGCCTGTGCCATGCCATTCTGCTTTGGAGCCAGCCGAGTATGGACTGAAGCCTCCACAAACTGAGCTAAGTAAAGCTTTTCTTCCTTCATTTTGGGGATCAGGTATTTTGTCTCAGCAATGATAGAAAAGTAACTAAGGCAGATGATCGTATTATTGAATTCCCAAGAGATGGCTCTCTCCCCGCATGTCTTTGTGTGAGCTTACTCATCCCCCCTGCCCCCCCCCGTTTCTTGTGTGACACTCACGTAAGCCAGTGTGCCTCAGCCGCCATTGTCCCCATTATTCCCTGCTCTTCCCGAAACACAGGCTTCCAAATAGCTGGATATGATGAAAAACTGGAATTAAAATATAATTTTGATTCTAAGTCAACATACAGTTCCCTAACCCAAAAGAATTCAGTTAGTGAGATGACTCAGGAATTTTATCTGGCTTTCCAGTATTTTTGCTAAACAAAACTATATGCAGACCAAGGACCACTTTGCTTCCACTCACCTTGGAGACTAGTACTTAATTCCACTGACTAAAGAAGCTTTATTTTATGTTTTCACTTTTATATTTTTTGGTGGAACTGGGGATTGAACTCAGGCCCTTGTACTTGCCAGGGAAGCGCTTATTCCACTAAGCCATCTCTGCTGCCCCTAAAGAAATTCTGAGCCACCTGGCAACTGATCTTACATACAAAGATTAGAATTTTAGAGGATGATGAGAAAGGAGAAGGAGGCCAAATTAATAAGTAAGTTTAGCTTCAATTGTCCAAGTAGCTCAAGTTGAAAATGTCCCCTGTGCCAACAAATCTCAGATTTTGGTTTTTGGACAAGTCCCTTGCAACTTGATATTTGTCACCTAATGTGGACATGGTAGTAGAGATGGTGGCAGGAGGTGATGGTTATGGTAGAGGTTCAGCAAATAATGCCATTTTAACTGAATGCTTTCTTCAAACAAAAGCAATTTCTTTATAGTTATTTATAGAACCTATACAGTTTAGTATCTATATCCCTGTGATACTCTTGAGTATTGATTATTACAATGTATATAAAACATTAGAACATTACCAGTTGTGTAATAGTTACTCAAAAGTGGAAGGCATTATCTCAGTTCCACATTCCTCCTCAACCCAGGAGCCACAGAGGCCAAGGAAGGATGAAGACATCCACAAAAAGTGATGTAGAGAAGAAGAGGAAAACAAAATCCACCATATACCAGCTGCCCTCTTACCCTGCCAATCTCGGATCCAGTGCAGAACCTGTCTGTTGAAACGTGGCTCATTGGGGGTATTAGGCAGGTGGGAGAGACCAGGGATCATTCCAGCAGTCCAAATTAGTCTGGCTATTACCAAAGCCCAGGCAAGGACCCTGGAACTGAGTCCACTAAGTCGCTGCAGCTGTAGCCCTCTTGAAAGGTTTTCATCTTCAGAATGAGAGGTCTACAAATACAGAATCTACGCTGCAGGGGCTAAGGCTAGCCTCAGGAAAAAGGATGTGTTGTCTCCCAGTGCAATTTAAAATCTTTAAAACCTTTTCTCATTTTCCCTTTTTACTTAAAAGGAAAAAGAAAAGATACCATCTGCTAATGTTATCATTAATTAGTGAGGGAGAGTTATTCTAGCTTCCTAAGAACAGACCCGAGAGGAGGCCAAGCTTCAGGCCCATCACCTCTGTTCCAGGAATAAGCAGCTGTGCTTCAAGGAGCTGCCAGGGGTTAGAGATGTGCTTCCCTCCAGTGGCGCGAATCTCATAAACCAGAGGTGCTCAACCTCAGTGTATTCTCTTGCCCCTCTCGTTTTTCATAATGGAAAGAAAGTACCGGTAAAGTCTTGAACAGTTGCCATCTGGGTAATTGAATTCCACTTGCAGCAGGCCACCTGATTCACATCAGCAGCTCTGGGAAAGCATGGGAGTGTCAGCGAGGGCCCTGTACTGACTTCTAAATATAGGCTGGCATTCCATGAGCGGCAGAGAAACTTCAATTTCAGGATGGTGAAAAATGCTTGGATTATATTACCTCAATGTATGCTAGATTTTCTAGGCTGCAGATGGAGAATTACAGCAACAAGAGTTGCCCTTGTCCACTCGCAGCCACATGCTGCCTTAGAAAAACAAAATCTGAAAAGTCAGTTCCCTTAGGCTTCCTGTTTGGACATTCATGTCACAGAAATATGTGTGACTTAAATCACCTTGCTCTCCTAAAGATTCAGGAGGCTGAATGTTTCCAGCTTCTCAAATATTAAAGAGGATGAGCAGTTGGGAAGAAAAATCCAACTCTACCCTTCACTGCTGCGTTTGACACTGCTAAATGCAGTGCGTTTGACACAGCCTCTCTTGTCCTCCAAAGGAAGGCATGCTCATGCAGCCTGAACTGAGTGCAGGGGCTGCAGTCCAGTTCCCCTACTTCATACTTCAATATATCAAGAGAACAAGAGTCGGGAGTTTTGCATGCTACCAGCCAAAGCTGCTTGGGCCAAGCACACCTTCCACTTATGTGTGCAGACAGAGTTGATGGCAAGAAGAGCTTGCTAAGACAAGATACAGCAAGAAAGAGCTGCTCTGAGCTTGGGTGGTTTTGAGCAAATCCTCATGCTTTTCTGAGCTCTCTCCTCCCCATCTCTCTGACACACACTCTCTCTCTTTCTGTTTTCTTTCTTTTCAGTGTATGCGCCACTGAAGTCAATATTCTGAGCACATCTCTGACATACCTGAAATGTCTACAACAGAACCATCAAGTATAGCTAGGAACATTTTTTTGATTTCTGTGCTGAAAGAGCTATGCATTATCTAGAACTCTTGCTCATAGGCAGTTTGGGATTTAAAAGCACACTGATTTTATGGAATGAAAATTCTCACCAGAAATAACCTGATCCAACCTCTTCTTATGGGATGGAATTGAGGCTGGGAGGGTGCAAGTGCTTTGCCCGCGGAGGCTGAGCTGCTGCCGCTCCAGAGGCTGTGGCACCCAGTCCCTTCCTTTCCAGTGCAATAGTAGGCTGCTTCTTGAGCTTTAGGACAGCTAAAAAGGGATCAGCTTTGAAATCAGAAGTGTTTTACCTCTAACCTATGCAAAAAATGAGCATTGTCCAAAAACAGGTACTTTAAAGGACCCATTTCTTTAAAATAAAAATTTTCATGATACCTTGGATACCCATAGATGTTCATCTTAAAAATTTCATTCCACTTCTTTCTCATGAAAGCTGGGTCTGAACACACACACACACACACACACACACACACACACACACACACACACACACACACACACCTGTCTTCAACTTGAAAGAATTCAAGGAAATGTTTTAGTTTTTCAAAATGATGTTAAAATAAAACAAAACTAAAAGTCTTTTAGATTTCTGGGTTCAGGACAAGTCCCCCAGATTCCTTTGTAGGAGGATACTTCTCCCTCCAAAATCAGTCCAGGGTGCCATAGCACAGCTGCATGGTTACTGGGTGACCCCCTGAGCTCCACTCCATGATCATGCTGTGTGCAGCAGGAACTCCAGAGAACAGAAGGTACCATCAAGAGACTCCTGAAGAGCAGTAGCTTGAGTGAGGCCCGGATGTAGAACTGCAGAAAGGCTTAGCAGATACTAGAGAGAGTGGGGAGTTAAAGGTAGCTAAAGAGCCTCATTGTCCAACATCTGCTCCCAGAAGGCTCTGTTATGCTCCCTCAGCCTCATGATCTCTTTACTTAATCCAATAAGGGGCATTTGCTCACATTTGAAAAGATAGAGTAATATTATTTCATCTATAATATACTGTCCTCCAGCAGTTAAGTTCATGAACTTCTTTCTCAAGACTAGTTTCAGTCTAATGGTGCTCTTGCCATATTGTAGAATCACTCACATTCTAAGCCTCTGAGATGTTATTGTCTTTTTGCTCTCTTCTTCCTTCCTGTGGATAGTGTCTTAACTGTCCCTGTCCTTCTCCCACTGTTTTTCTTTCTGCTGCCATGGCTTTGGCTGGGCCCCAGTTCAGAATAGTCTCTCCACAGATCAAAGGGATCTGACTTGCCACCGTGGGATCCATGCTTTGTGAGGAGAAAATCAGGCCCTCATAACTTGGACTGGGGTAGTGGGGGATGCTGGCTCTAGGTCCAGTAGCTAGCGGACACACAGAGATGCTGGATGGAACTACGAGCCCCAGTACCAGAGAGAAAAGGGCTCTTGTCTCAGCAGCACAACTTCTCTCTTTCAACACGAGCAGCAGAGGTGCCTTTGGTAATTTCATTCTTCTATTTAAAAATTCTATCTGGGGCCAGGGAGATGGCTCAGTAGAATAAGCACTTGCCTGGCAAGTGCAGGGTCCAGAGTTCATTCCCTGGTACTGCAGGGGTGGGGTGGGGGGCTCTTCTTACCATATTCCACTGGTGGCAAAAAGGTTGGGTTTTGTGATTTTTCCAAAGAGCTGCCCACAGCCTCTATGACCATCACAAAATCAGGTTTGCTTTGAGGGATTGGGACATTAGAAAAAATATAAAGTACTTAGCAGTACTTGATTCTCACTATAGTACATTTCTGGAAACCACATGGAAAATCCTAAAACTGATCTTCCCCGTGGGATCTGTGTTATAATTGGATATTGCATTCTTGACCAAAGACTTGGCATCAGATAAATCACAGATACTAAATATGTCATAGAGGCAAAGATTCACAGTTTAAATTAGTAGTTCTCAAATCCTGTGAACATTAGAATTGTCAGAGGAGATTTTAACAAATACTGTAGCTGGGGCTCCACTTGGGGCAGGTTGAAGGTAGATCTTTGTGAGTGGGCCAGTTTTCTTGGTTTGTTTATCAGAAATAAGAAACAAATGTTATTTGGCATTTCAAAGCTAAAAGACCCACATGAAAGTAAGTTGAAATCTGTTTTGACTTTTCCAAATGGAAATTTAGAGATCCTCCACTTAATGAATAGGTCCTCTCACCTGGCAACAAGATATACCATCCACCAAGCCAGAATTTGAACTAGTGTCCTTAGGGTACAATGTCCCAAGGTGAATGACTAGTGAGTTAATCAGTGTTTATGAGGATTCCACAAGTATAATAAGTCTTGTTGAGGAGTCTTTGGAAAAGAGTGGACACTGTTCTTGTTTTCAAGAGCTATTCCAGGAAAGGAGAGCCTGGTGATTCTGCACTTAGGTTCTTCCCAGCTTAGGGACACAGAAATGTTGCCCTTGGTGACAGCAGTACATGTACCTGAAATGACCCCACCTACAAGATCCAGTTATTTGAAAATTGTGACGGCGCACAGATGCATTGTAGCAGTCTTCCCTTTCTCTGGCAGGTTAGGAAGCTGACTGCGAAGAGGAGCCTCAGGCACAGGGTCTGGGTTTCCTTCAGGTGAAATCAGTATGAAGAAAAGCAGCCCCATACATTTCTGCCTAGACGCTGTGTATGGAAGTGGAGTTGGAAGTTAACCCTGCAAGGCCAAGAGGGTGGTTTTTCCTTCAGACTCCAGTTCTTTGCCATGAACCATGGCATTCTAGGATTCTTCAGTATTTCCATTTTAAAATGGAAGACTAATGTGTATTTCCTACCTATTTCAAAAGTCATGTAAGAATAAATAATATATATATATATATATATATATATATATATATATATATATATGCCTTTGTGCACAGTGGTAGCATCTAATCACATTATTCTGAGTGCTTCTATTTTACTTTTGCAGGCCTGTCCACAGCGCTCTCCACAGAACATCTTTATTTCAGATTTCCTCAAGGAAAGGAGAAATATGCTACCCCAGGTCTCCCAGCCCTGTTCAGGTCTTTTCTTTCCTTTCCTTTCAAGATAGGATTTCACTATGTAACCCAGGACGGCCTTGATCTTACTGTGTAGGTCTAACTGTCTCAAACTTGCAGTAATGTTCCTGCTTTGGCCTCCTGAATGCTGGGATTATAGGCAGGCGCCACCATACTTGGCTCCATTCTGGTCCTTTCTGACGACAAACAGGCTCTTACTTGTATAGCCCCTAGGAAAGCCCCTCTGATGCTTCCTGCATAAGTAGCAGCTTCTTCTTCTTCTTCTTCTTTTTTTCTTCTTCTTCTTCCTCTTCTTCTTCCTTCCTTCCTTCTTCTCCTTCTTTTTAAAAATTTATTTGTACTTTAAATATATTTACATAGATATTTAGTAAATTACATTATATTGAAAAAATATAATCATTTTATAAATTCTTCCTGATTGAAGAGTGACATATTGATTAAATTCACAAATTACCAGGAAATTTTACAAAACCTAAGGAAGAAAATAAAATTCATAAATGTATGATTGTGAAAAACTTATAATCCTATGGTCATTATTTTAGACATAAAGAAAGACAAAAGAAGAGTGTTCTCTGTGTCATTTTTAATTTTGCTTTTCTATATGAAATGTTACATAATAACTCTGCATATCTCAAAATACCCTTTAAAACACATTTTATGGCTTCATAATATTCAATTTCTGACAATATTATGATTATTTATTCATTGTGTGGTGTACAGTATAAATGTTTAAAATATATGGAAAATTAATCCAACAAATTTTCCAATAGCATATTGGGAAACTTTAAAAATATACAGGCATCAGTAGGAAACAATTTCAGAAGCACAGAAAATGAGATTTAAAAAACAATCAAGAGCAATTTTATTCTTAAAAGGTCAATTCAGTTACAAAGGAAAGAGAGAACACGCAATAATTGCCATAACCTTATTTCCATTGACTTCTGAGTGGTAATTTTATCTTTAACACCCCCTACTGGTTTGCCTTATGGTTTTAAGTATTATCATTTTCTTCCTTTTTTTTTTTCTAATGTGATTTCATTAGAAGTCTATTACCTCTCCAATTCTATCCTCTTTTTTCTCTCCCAGAAAAATAAAGCAAGAAGATCAGGAGCAATGTGAAAGCCAAACCAACTGATGATTACTTTATATAAATCTTTTCCCCACAGCCCCACCCACCACATGTAATAAACAGAGGCTAAAGATGCCCTGTTCAGATACCCTGAAAGTCTCTTTTAAGAACTGAGTAACTTGCTGCACTATTTATTCATTCAAGGCCACTGCCACAAGTTGTACAGCTCACATTACTCCAACTTAATTGTCCAAAGATAAACCAGGAATGTGTAGATTCACTGGGACTCAGGGGTCAGTCAGGGTCAGTCTTGATGTGAGACTTCAGGCAGATTGATTCAACGTGCTCCTGAGATGAGACTTACCTAAGCAGTTCTTTGCTCCACTAACGTTTATGGCAAGTTCCATCTTTTCACTTTACTACTCATTGCAAAGGTCAACATGTATGCTGTAAGGAAACAAAAAAAAGCTGGCACTTCCTGTCAACTAAACCCAGGCTCCCTTCATTCATCTAGATGGCATTTCTTGAGCATCTACCGTGATCCCAGAGTGGATCCGGGTGCGGGAATAAAACCTACCAACTCCTTCCTCCTGTAGAATTTCAGCCTTGTGGAAGAGATGAATAATAACAAAGCAAAGAAACCAATAAATGAGCAAGATGATGTAGGACAGTGATCAACACAAAGAGGAACAGAAAGCAGGGAGATGTGATAGAATGACGAAAGCCTGAGGGGAATCATTTTGCAAGGGGGACTGAGGAAGGCTGCTTTGAGCAGACACCCAGGTGTTAAGTCTTAGCCTTTCCGTGTGAGCGCTACTAATCTGCTCTGCAGCTCTTCTCTGGTCTTTGATTTCTTACCTGGATCTCCCCTCTGTCTTCCCTGTCTTTGGCAGGGAAGGGTTTGCAGGGACTCTCACAGCAGGCCTTAGGGGAGCGTTGTGAGCTTTTCAGATGATACATGCAGCTGGCTGAGGCCCAGCAAGCCAGTGTTTCAGGGCATCCCACTTCTCACAAATTCACTCTCGCTCTATCATCCTCTTACACTCCAGTATAAGGTGAAGTTGGAAATAAGAGACATTTCTATTTGTCTCAACCACAGTGATTCCTGCTTATTTGAGGTTTCACTTTCTGGACTTCACTTATGTACCTCTGGTCAATTGCAATGCAAAAATAGGAAATGGGAAATTCCAGAAATGGACAATTCACAGACTTTAAATAACTTTTAAACTCTATATCATAATTATTTTCTTTTATTGTTAATTACTTTTGTTAATATCCAACTCTGCCTAATTTATAAATTGAGCTTTATCACAGATACTTACCTATAGGGAAAAACTATATGTAGGGCTCGGTACTATTGGGTTTCGAGCACCAACGAAGAGTCTTATAATACATCCCCTTGAGGGTTACTGTATATGTCCTTTTAATATGCACATAATTTGCATTGCAATACAGCTAACTGGATTGTACTATTTGGGATTCTGCTGAAATTATCTCTTTGCAGAGGAAGAGTTATCTCACCACCCACAATAGCTTCCTCCTTTATCCACAAGAACAGATTCCAGGAGAAGATGTTTCTGGGACTGCTCTGGGAAGTCCAGGGCCAGTGACGGCCTTCAAGGTGCATGCATGTGTTATACAGAGGCACAGTGACCACACATCTTTGATGCCCTCCTCTGGAGTAAGTTCAGTAATATATGCATATATATATATATATATAATATATATATATATTATATATATATATATATATTATATATATATTATATATTATATATATATATTATATATATATATTTGTTTTGTTTTGTTGTTTTGTTTTTTGAGACAGGGTTTCACTATATAGTTCAGGCTGGCCTTGAGCTCTCAGCAATCTTCCTGCCTCAGCTGTTGAGTGCTACGACAATAAAAATTCTTATTCATTGGGAATAGTTAATAGTGGAGTTCATGATTCTTTTCTCTCAGTGCTCTTTAGATTCAAATAGCAGGTATGGGTTCCACATGCTACATTCTGTGCAAGACGCATCTATTTTCTCATTGAATTTTTGTGACAAACTCATTAGCCTGTGTTACAAATGGTGAGACTCAAGGGAAACAGGGATGGGTTCAAAGTCAGAGATCGGGGAAGGCACACACTCAAGGTCCCTGGCTCCAGTTCAGCAGGGGCCCCTCTGGCTTGTGCTCTTTCTCCTGTGTGTGTGCACACAGCACCAAATGGCATCCTGGGAAAAATAATGTGAAGTGTAACGTGCAGGTATCCCTCAGTGAGGAGTCCAGCCTCACTGGCGTCGCTGGCACAAGGAACTGAGAGGCTGGAGATGTGGCATGTATATAATGTAGGTATTTATTATGGGTGCAGACAGAAGGGCAAACCCTCAAGCTTTGGCTTCTCCTCAAAAACAACTCAAAATTCCACAGGACTACAAATAGAAAAAAAAAATACACTTTATATATTTGTACATATAAAGATAAAATTTGCAAAACAACCCAAATGTCTGCTATGATACTAATAAATAATATACAGGACATTAATTACAAAAGAGTTTAGTTTTATTGGTCTATTAAAGGAAAAAAAAAGGCCTAAAAATGGCTGAGACAATTTAATGTTGTTGTGATGTTTCTTGCTCCAGATTATTTTATATATTTCATTATAATTCCAATCAAAATCACAGCAGGAATTCCTGGATTTATGATAAACTGATCTTAAATTTGTATGGAAAAAGAAAATCTCTTGAGTAAGTAGCTCTAAAAAGGAAAAAAACCCAAAGGGATAGGATGATTCTATTAGAAAATAAGACATTTGAGAAATACTGAAGCTGTAAAGCTTCGGGGCAGACTGTGTCAAGGGGTCAAGGAGGATTGTTGTGAATTCAAGACCAGCCTGAGCTACAAAGTGAGCTTAAGGCCAGCCTGAACTGTACAGTGAGACCCTGTCTCAAAAAGACAAAAAAAAAAAAAAAAAAGAAAGAGTGGAAAATCCCCAAGTCAGACTACACATCTGTGAAAAACAAATGCCTGAGAAGGACAAATTAAAGTCATGGAGAAGATGGGTAGGCTGCTTCGAAATACTGAGGAGGCAAGTCTGATTATATGAAGAAAAATATAGGTCAATCCCTATTTTAATAGTTAAAAAACTCAAAATGGATTGACATTGAAAGGTGAAAGGAAAACCCCAGAAGAAACGGTAAGGGCTATGATTCTGCTTTCCGGTGGTAAAGAAAAGCTTAAGTAAAGCCCTAAGCTCAAGCTGTCAAGAAATCAATCAATTTCACAATAATCTTAAATGAGTTAGGTTCAGTGAGGAACATCACAGACAAAATTAACAATGACAAGCAACTGGTGACAGTCTATAAGGTATTTGCAATGCCTAAAACCTTTCAGTTATTAACATCCAGAATGCATGGGAAATTAGAGTCAGCCAGCAAAAAAGAAAAAAGTAATTAGAAAAAGATAGTGGGCGTACATAGTCAGTTCATGTACTCATTTGGAGAGGTGGATGTTCACCAGCAATCGCAGAGTGTAACAGAAGACCATGCAGTGGGTAGGAACTTCTCCTGCATCAGAAGGCAAAGGCCATGGAGTCAGACAACGCGGAATGCAGCCAGGCCCAAGTCCTATCAATGCCCTTGAACCACTAGCCTGCAGGAGCAAACTGCTGCAGCTCTCCGGAGGACAAAAGTGCCGATTTGGATAGAAGGTGTGCATAGGTGCACTCTCCTCTCTGGCTGCATATGTCAGAGAAGTTGGCCAGTTAAGTTAAAACTGAAAATTTCTCTTTAAGGACATTTTTTTTTTGACCAGTATAGAGAACCATGTATATATAGTAAATGTACAAGGGTGTTCAGAGCAGTGTTTTTCTGGTCGAGTATACACCTAGGAATATGTAGATACAGAATTTTGGTAGAATCAGGTGCATCAGGCAGAAATGCCAAGTTTACATGTAGCACGTAGGTATCACTCAAGAATATCATGGGATTAAATAAATTAGATAAGACTTATAGCACAGTATTATTTATATATTTTAAAACATAGATATGTAAATGCTTTCTTTTAAATTGTTTTAATTGCTATATGCTTGTGATAGCCCATAATCGATCCACCCCAAGGAACGATCCATCCCAGTACCACATCTTCATCATCTTTCCTTGCCTGGGCCCTCTCTGCCATTCCTGCTTACCCGTTCCCCACCCTCCTCTGCCCTCGTCACAAAGTTTGCTTCCATTTCTTATGGTCTCTCTTTTATTTTGCTCTTTAAATTATTGCATACAGGCTGGGGAGATAGCCCAGGGGTCTACTGAGTACCTGTGTAGCAAGCTCAAGGACCCAGGTTTGATCGCCAGTACTGCAGGCTGTGCCAGCCATGAAACCTGGGGAGTACTGTGCTGACCCCGGAACCGGGTGTGGTGCCCCACACCTATAATCCCGGTGCTCCACACCTATAATCCCGGTGCCGGAGAGGCTGAGACGGGAGGATCACTATGAATCCGAGCTGGGTAGCAAGACCCTGTATCAAGAAATAAATAAAAAATACGAATAAGTTGCCAGGTAGGTAAAGTGAAATGAAAGAATTGAAATAAAATGTTATTTTTATAGGTAAATGTCTAAGCTTATAAAGTAAAATTCAACTAGGAAAAATGCCAACATTTTGGTTCAATGAAATTAATTGTGCAGAAGAAGATGAGAGCAGCTGGCTTCACAGCAGTCACGGACGCAGGATGGGGGCCCCAAGGTAGCTTCAGGCTCTGTGGGCAGGGCCATGTGGGCTGCACAGCCAGCGCCCCATTCCAGCTGCCTTACAAGAAACGTGGGGTGCACATGGCTCAGAGCATGGCCGCCTGGTGGCTTCTGCCCAGTGCTAGATGGATGGCAAGATCTTTTTTGCTTTTAATTAGTATTTTTATTATAAATATAATAAATGCTTTTAAAAAGATCTATATAAATGATCAGTAAGTACAAGAAAATGTGCTCAATAATTTATAATTTCATTATAATTCCAATCAAAATCACAGCAAGAATTTCTGGATTTATGATAAACGGATCTTAAATTTGTATGGAAAAAAGAAAATCTCTTGAGTAAGTAGCTCTAAAAAGGATAAAGAAAAAGCCAAAGGGATATGGTGATTCTACTAGAAAAGAAGACATTGGAGAAATAGTGAAGCTGTAAAGCTTCAGGGCAGACTGTGTCAAGGGGCCAATAGAAAGAGTGGAAAATCTCTCAGGGTGACTAACAATGTTAGTCACAAGAAAATGCAAATTTATTTGAATAGCACTCCCCACCCTCTATAATAGGTGTAAGGACAATGTGGAGAAATGAGAAAATGGATTCATTGCTGGTGGAAATGTAACACATTGCCCTTCTTCGGAAACACAGATTGGCATTTCTGAGCAAGTTTAGCCCAGGGTCAGCCAAATAGCTCCGGGGATTAAAACCCCTAGGTAGGCAGACACAGGGACCTGAAGTTTGATCCCCCAAGATTTGTGGTGCTGGCCCCATCCCCAGGGTATTCTGAGACAACTACTGAGACTGGGTTTAGCCTGTAATCCCAGCACTTGGGAGGCTGTAAACAGGAGGATCACTATGAGTCCGATCTACGCAGTGAGACCCTGTACATCTTGTCCTTAAAAAAAAAAAATTAGCCCAGATTTACCATATGACTATCCAGTTGTATTCTTAAAACTAGATTGTAAGGATAGTTATAGAGTTCTGTCAATGTTCCAGCATTCCTGAATGTGTACACATGAGTGATTTTTATAGTATATCATTTGTATATCAATAAAAGCACAAGAAAACATAAACAAAAATCCTCCAACCTCTATAGCACAGAAATAACTATAGTCAGCCATTAAGAAACATGTTTTAAGATATCCCCTTGTACTCTTGTCAGGCAGAAGGAGAGAGAAAGGAAAAGTGAGAAGTAAATTTGCAGCATGGCATCTTACCATATGAACTATTTTCTTCTATTTAATTATTAAATCAGGTTTTTCTTGAATCCAGTGGACTGCCATATTTTAAAGAGATGACTGAGAGAGGAGTTTTCTTTTTTTTTTTTTTTTTTTTTTTTTTTTTTTTTTTTTTTTTT